>CAUYRT010021485.1:0-12509 GCA_963574885.1 Lepilemur ruficaudatus | reverse complement strand
CTGCCTCAGCCTCCCGAGTAGCTGGGACTACAGGCATGTGCCACCATGCCCGGCTAATTTTTTCTATGTACGTTTTCAGTTGGCCAATTAATTTCTTTCTATTTATAGTAGAGATGGGGGTCTCACTCTTGCTCAGGCTGGTTTCGAACTCCTGACCTTGAGCGATCTGCCTGCCTCGGCCTCCCAGAGTGCTAGGATTACAGGCATGAGCCACCGTGCCCGGCCAGCTCTTGGCTTTTGACTAAGGCCAAGAAAGGTCAAGGGCTAGGCAAGGATTGCAACAGCCAGTGGGGGCTGGGCCATGGCTCGAACCCAGCACATCCAGCGCACTTCCAAGGAATGGCCAGAAGTTGCATCCAAACAAACACTCCACTGTCATCCAAAATTCCTGTCAGTCCCATAACTGCTTTCTGAGTTGCTGATAAAATGATAAAAGTAAGGAAATGTCACAAGGGAGGAACATCACTGGCATATGCATTAGGCTGGTATTTGAGGAAAAGACATATGGGGGAAATGTTACAAGGACATTATGTAGTGTGCTGGGTGTACTTCTGAGGGAGGACAGTTTATAGAGAAGCCTGCTTTACATTGATATGAAATGATAGTTCATTATGAATAAATAGGATCTAACACGACTCTGCAGTGGCCAGATTCCCCACTCACCAACACTCCTCCTGCAAAATAGAATATTCACATTCAACCTATTTCAAAAAGCAGGTGACTAGGCTTTTCCAAGAAATCTCCATGGAAGGACGGGTCTTAATGTTCCTTAGTTCATTGGATCGCCAGCCCATGAGAAGGAAGCTCTTTCTGATATCTAAAATGAATGCCTCCTGCAGCCTTGCAAACTATCATAAGATGACACATAGAATAAGATTTCACCAAATACTCTTTAAAACATCCCTTTATATAGTGGAAGAGAAATCATTACAAACCTCACTGTTGCATCTTCCAGCAAAACAAAACCCGGTGTATGACCGTTAGCATGATTTTGCATGCTTCCAAGGTCCTGGCTGAGTCTCCAGTAATAGCTCCTGACCCAGGAATAGGAGTAGCAGGTAGAACTCACCTGCTCCAGACAAGAGAAAGGCTACTGCCAGCTGGGTCCCCTCGAAATCTGAGGAGCATAAGACTGCTCAGGCCACTACAGTGAGAAAGACCAGGCACCCTGCACACGGAGAGCAGCTGCGGACCTGGTCTGCTCTGTTTTGACAGGCAGCGCTCCCCCGTTCTCTGGAAGGGGGATGTCAAGCCTCTCTGTTCTCCTCAGTCTCCATCCTATGGCCTACCAGACCTGAGAGAGGACCAGTCCTTCCACTTTCTAGCAGGGAGAACCCTCCACCAGCAAATCTCTCGTCTCTCTTCCATAGCAAATGTCACGAAAGGCTCCACTCACCCTGTCCTCTGCTGGCCATGCTCCCTGCCACCCTCATACATGATGCCAAGAGCCAGAGATTCAGGGCAGCCATCTAACCAGAGTGGGCACCCAATGCCACCCTAGGGGGCCAGGCGTCCACAGCATCTAGATAGCAAATGTCATCAGCTATTTGGGGTTAATCTATATAGCTTAGAAATCCAGGAAAAACCAAATTCCCTTTTGTAGTCCTTAAATTGAACAGTGATGGTTAAGGCGGAACTGAATTTCCCCACAGAGCAAAGAGGAGGTGTTCTTTTGGTCATATACAGGCAATCCTACCTATGAATTTTCATCATCAACTAAGGCAGCATCCTTTATCTCAGAACAAGAAACAAATAAAAATAGGGAGCCAAGAGCAGGAGTCTGTCCTCACTACAGAGGGTAGTAGCTCAGAACAGGGGACAAAGGGACAAGCTCTGCTCACCAGGTGGCCTGAGATGAGCCGGACTTACGCACCGACCTCAGTTTTCTCATATGGAGATGGGAATAAATAGTAGTTTGGACATTTAAAAATCCCCAAAGTGCCTCAGTGAGGACTTCTGAGCATGGCCATGGTGAGGTCACACCCGTTGGTGGGGGTGGGGGTTCTTCACTGAGCAAAGGAGGAGTGGGCGTCAGCTCGGTCGGAGCCGGGGAAGCTGAAAGCCAGGCCTTCCAGAGACTTGCCCAGACCACCGCATGCTCGGCTGCGCTCAGGGAGCAGCTGGGGTTAATCCAAGAGTGAGAACAAGAACAGGAGTAAAGACTCCTTTCCAGCAGTGGGCGCGGGAGGCGGCAGCGGGTGGGGAGGAGGAGGGGAGCAGCTCCAAAGGAAGCAGTCAAGCTTGCTGCCAAAAAGAAGAAGAGGACGCCTGAGAGAGGGCAGCACCAATTAGTGGTAAAATAGTCAGAAAGAAACTGTTGTTACCCAAGTACAACTTCTCCATAGCCTATAGTTGAGCTTCTTTGCTGCCCTGGTTATATTTAGAACCGATTGGAGCAACCAGGTTATTTTGTCCACTGGAGCTAAAGAATACTCTAAGAGCTCCTACCAGGGCTTAGGAGGGGCAGGAGGAAGGTATGAGAGTGTAGGGATGCTAATCTCCCCCACCTAGGATCCCAAGACTAGGAGAGTCCCAGACGCAGGAGGAGCCCACCCTGCTGGGAAGAGGCGCACAGCAGGAGAGCCTGCACCAGCCTCCACCGCTGCCACTTCCAAGGTGGCTCTTTCTCTGAAGCTGGTAGCAGAGAAGTTTCAACAAGGCTGAGGCCTGCAGGCCCCTAGTGCCCTTTCGAGCAGAACTCTTTTCCCAGCAAGGCCTGGTGGCAGGCTGTGCAAAATCAAGAGCATGCCATGTCTTCTAGGGACAGCAGGACCCTGGGGCGGGTCCAGCTATGAAAGGACCAAGTCAAACCAAGAGTCAGTCTATCACACATCTTTGTGTCCCAAATGTCAGGTACAAAATTATACGTTAAACTAGGGAAAGCAGAAATGGGTTAGGTACAGAGCAAACAGATGATACATTGGAGCCACCTTCTAGGACCTCACAATCAACATGGTCATACACACACACACACACACACACACACACACACACACACTCACTCTCACCTGAAAGGCAACAGCCAGGAAACAAGGTAGCCGGGGAGAGTCCTGCTACTTTTCTCCTCCCCTGAATCCTCATGTTCCATTTCCCAAAAGTTCAGAGAAAAATAACTCAGCTGCAAGTACCTCCACATCGTCCAGGACGTTCCTGATCAATCTGCAGAAGCGCATGTTGGCCAGCGAGCCTAGACTGCAAGCACGTCCTACACGCCTGCTTCCACTGGGCGCCAGACACCGCGATGGCCCTGGGTCAGGCTGGGAACTCAGGGAGGGTGTGACCCTCCCCATGGCGTCGATAAAAATGTAAAAAATGAGTATTTTTTGGTAAAAAAAAAAAAAATGAGCATAAAAGGAAAGGGGGAAATGAAACACTGAAAACAACTTGGCATATAGCATATGAAATTTTGGATTAAGAAGTAGTATGCAAACTACTTGCTTTGCAAATTGGGCCTTAATTCCCCATGGTTTGCCTCGCAGTTTTCGAGATGCTTCCAACCTCAGCACAGCCTCCTGTCGACTGTGCTCTAACATCCCGTCCTGCAGCGACCGCCAAGCAGCTGCCGGTCTGTAGACAAGAATGCGGTGCAGAGCTCTCCTGTAGAAGGGACCTTTACAGATTTTTTTAAAATTACTAATGAAATGAGCACTTAACGCATGGGAGGCCCTGGGCTCAGTGCATTGCTCACAGTGCTTGTGTAACCCTCACCACCACCCTAGGAGAGAGGTCTCATTATTTTTCCACATTTTTCAGATGAGAAACTAATGCTTGAAAAGCTAAAGGGCTTGTTCAAGGTCACCCAGCTAGTGCATGGTGGGGCCAGTATTCAAACCCAGGCAAGCACCTGGGGCCTGGCCCACCTCCTTCCCTTGGGGACTGTCTTGCCTACACTGTGACCTGTGACGCTCACCCCTTCCTCTGGGGCTTCTCGCAGTGGGGCTCGCCACTCCTCGAAGGCAGGCACCAGCAGGCTCCACGCGTACTCGGGCCCTCCCCAGTCTCATTACACAACTGGACACAGCCAAGCGTTCCTACAAGCATGGCTCAGATCCTGAACCCCCTTGTCCATGCCACCCACAAGGCTTGGGGTGGGCCATTTTCATTTTCTGTTTTGGTTTCTGCATAGGCCAAATCCTCCTTTTTCAACCACCTCCCTTTTCCTCTTTCTACAGTGGAACTTAGGCCCCCCTGCCTGCCCACATCACACCGCTACACACAACCCCAGAACCTTCCAGGCACCAGGGCTCCGCTGCTCTTCTCCCCTCTCCCTCCATGAAAACCAGGCTGGGGGTGGGAGCTGTGGCAATACCTGCAGCTTAGTGTCCCTTGGAAAGAACAGACCTGTTGGCACTGTGGTAAGGAACAAACAACCCAAACTGCAGGAAGGAGTCTCTGATTGGGACCTTTCTGTCCCTAGGAAGGGGAACAGAAAGTATTGATTTTGATGAGGGGGACTCTGCAGTGCTCCCCAAACAACCACGTAAGCTTGTTCACTCATTTCTTCAGGTCTACACGCATGTCACCTTCTCAGCAAGGCCTTCCCCGAGCACCCTACTTACAGGAGCCACTTCTCCTGCCACTCCCTGTCCTCCTACCCTGGATTTTCTCCATGGCACATATCAACATCTAACATGTTGTAGATTTTACTTATTTATTCTGCTTATGACCTTTCTCATTCTGTGCCCAGAATGTGCCTGGCTCATGGTAGGTACCCAATACCTATTTGTTTCATTCATTTAGTCATTGAACAAATATTGATTGAGGGCCTGCTATGTGACAAGCACTGTTACAATAGACTCAAGATTTTTTTAAAAAATGTCCTCTGCCCTTATTCAGCTTCCAGTCTAACATAGAGATAAATATTAAATTGGAATAATACACAACGTAAGACTCCAATTTGTGTGTCACCAGGGAGGGACCCAATCATCCAGGGAAGTTAGATGTCATGCAGGGGCTCAGAGAAGTGGCTATTTACCAAATATGTATGGAAATCTTTGCATTTTTCACAACAGCATGGCAATATAGGCGCATACCAATTAATTATTAATTATAATAGGGAATCTCTTCAAATTGCTTGTCTATGAATAAGAATAGTCTTGCCTTCTACGACCTTCCATCACCTTCCTTCCTCAGTGCGGTCACCACAAATTTATTGACCCTTCCCCTATCGAGAGGTGGAGTCTACTATGTCCCCCACCCTTTGAATCTAGGTGGGTGGTTCTGTGACTGCTTTGGCCAATGGGAAGCATTGGAAAGGGCAGTTTATTTACACTGTTAAACCCTCTCGTGATCCACTGCTCCAATCCCCCACCCAAAGTGCCTATGCATGGTTCACCCCAGCTCTTTCCACCCCATCCCTTACCCATCGCTACATTTATGCCAAACTGCTACAGGTTCCCCAAACACATCATGCTCTCTCTCTCTCTCTTTTTGTCTCTCTCTCAAGAGCTTGCCCATGTGTTTTTCCCACTGTCTGGAATGTTCTCCAGCACCTTTTACTTGACTAATCCTAAACTATCTTTCAGACTTAACAGTAGACATGACTTCCTCCAGAAAGCCACCCTGACTCTCAAGACTGGGTTTTGTGCTCTCAGATCACACTGCACACTGCACACTGCACTCAGGCCTATAGCATTCTGTCGTGACTGCCTGTTACTTGTCTGTTTCTCCAATTAGATAAAAGCTACTTGGGGGCCAAGCCTGTATCATGCCTTGTGGTACCCTCAGCCTGATTCATACTAGGCTCCCACTCAGTGCTTGTGGGATATACAAACGAAGGGCCCGCACAGGCCCCTAGAGAAATGATGCTCTGCAAGCCCTTCAAGATTAGTGGAGGAAGCCATTGGTTCATCAGAAGCCAAACAGCTGGCCATCCCATTAATGCCCAATATGCGTGGCTGGCAATAATCTGCATTAGACAGAGCAAACGCTAGTTCTGCCTGCGGCCAAGCCACATGCTCCTCTCCCCCAGCTCACACTTAGCCCTACTCCCCATCCCAATCAGAACAGATGTCTTATCTGACAGGGCTCACCAACCTAAGTCCTGCACTGAGACAGGTCAACAGGACATTGGCACGGTCCCCAGGAGCTTACAGTCAAGCGCCCTGCACCTACAATCATAACCACCATCTCCACCCACAAGCCGAGTGAGCAATGCAGCTGATATCCAGTATACAAACTGCCCTGCCACTTCCCTGATCTATTGCCTTCCTCTCGGTACCTGAAGATGATATAGATGCTAACAAGTGGCAGAGGAGGCGGTGAAGAGAGAGACCCAATGCATTAATTATTCAAATTTATTCTTGTTTAACTTCAGAAATAATAAAGAGAAATTCAATATTTCTGGAAAGGCTGTCTAAGTAGGAGAACTTAAAGTTCCTTTGACAGAGCTAAGAAATATAGTATTCTTCTCTTATTTATTTGATCATATCTCATAATTATTTAAGTCCATGAATTCCTAAAATCCAGCTACAAATAACTGAGAACTGAAGTCAGCCAAGGACCTTGTTATGCCGACGGAAGGGCTCAGTGCACCCCATCCTCGCCCCCCGCCCCCCACTTGAACACCCCCTTCCCCACTGCTCTCTGCCCTTCCACTCCTTGTCAGGGGCCTTTTATTAAAAACACAGAGAGTTGATACAACAGAAAGGCCCAGCACTTCTGCCATCCCAAACTTCTAATCCCTCTTTCCTGCTGCTCAAATCCTCTCCTGGGAATGACAGGATTAAGATGTTATGAAAAATTAAAACATCACAGCTGCTGACGTAATCGAGCATAGGCCTGTCACCTCCAGTGGATGGAGGAGTCTCTGATACCACTTCCCAGCGCTTGGCAGGGCTCCAGCCATGTGCCCAGCACCAGCAACTCCAGATGCCACTGGTGCAAGGTCCTGCCCCCACTGCCCCCACTCACCTCCTCCTTCTCCTTTTACAATCCCAATCCCACCCTTGGTAGCTTAATAACAGCCTCCAGATATGCTCACATTCTAATCTTCAGAACCTGTACATGTTCCTTATATGACAAAAGAGATGTTACTGATGTGATTAAGTTAAGGCTCTCAAGATGGGGAGATTATCCCGGATTACCTGGCTGGGCCCAAATGCAGGTATAAGAGCAAGGAAGAGGGAGACGGGACAACAGAAGAGAAGGCAAAGTGACAGTGGAGGCGGAGGTGAGAGTGATGTGGCCACAAGCCGAGGAGTGCCCGCAGCCCCCAGAAGCTGGAAGAGCCAAGGAACAGACTCTCCTCTGGAGCCTCCAGAGGGAGCCAGGCCCTGCTGACAGCCCAGGGATACTGATTTCAGACATCTGGCCCCCAGAACTGTGGAAGAATAAATTTCTATTGTTTTAAGCCACCAAGTTTGTGGTCATTTGTTGCAGCAGCCATAGGAAAATAATACAACATCCAAATCACTTTCTCTCCACACCAGAAACCCAAAGTTCTGCCACTCCTGGGAACTTAAGGCCACTTTCTTCAGCCTTGGAGAGGCCTGAGGAGGACCGCTCTTTGCTCCAGCATATTCTGTGACACACTTGTGGACCCTGAGCACTTCCTGTGGGCCTTGGGGCTGCAGCCCCGGAAGCTGTGCAGGCTGGAACTCAGCACTTGCACTTCCCGCAGTGAGCCCCGCCCTGCCCGGTCCCACTGCTGCTCAGAAGGAGGAACCCGGGCCCACGTCCTTCCCAAGGTACCCAACACCCCAGCCGCTCCCCCTATCTGCAGTTCTGCTCCTCCAGCTCTTCAAAGGGCTGGCTCCTTCTTCAGTCTAAACTGAAATGCTACCTCTTAAAGGGTCCTTGCCTAACCCCCTGTCAAAAAGAGTCCCCTCCTGTTTTTCTCTGCTGGTCCCTGTTTGTTTTCTTCACAGAGCTTCCCACCATTTATCATTATTTTACTCATTTGCTTGCTTACTTACAGTTTTACTTTTCGGCTGTCTCGTTCCCAAAGTGCAGGGACTGCATTTGTCTCTCCTATCCCTGTATCCTCAGCGGCAGCACAGTGCCTAGTAAATGGCAGGTGCCTACCAAATACTTGCTCAGTTAATGAATCAATCCCTAACCTGTGTAGGTTGTGGGTGAAAAAAAAACGGGGAGAATATAGGGCAAAGCGAGGTGGGCATTTCTAATCATTTCCAAGCTGGAGCCAAGGGGGCGTGACTCTGTTGAGACAGAACCCCAGTGTCAGTGGGGATGCCTCTCGTAGGGGTGTTGTCCTGGAGTGACCCTGGCCCCCAGGGGTCGGGTTATTGCAAGCACAAGGCCGACACGCGGTAAACCAGGCTGCCCAGGGACGCGGTTCGTCTGACACTGTCTCAGCCCTGGGTGAGCTGGGGTCCATCAGACACAGGGGGCCGGCGACACACCCAGTCACCCCCACCTTGGTCATGAAGGGAGGGGAGGAGGAAGCAGAGTAGGAGAGGGAGGAGAGAGGAGGGGGCCAAACCCCCAGAGGAGCAGGGCTCCCCTCCATCCCCTCTTTTTGTCCCAGGACTCCCTGTTCCTGGGGCCAGGCGCTGGGAACTGCCCGGTCTGATGATGGAGGGCTCCTGGCGCCAGGAGCCAGCGCTTACATCCTCCGTGGGGCTCCAGGGGAGTGATTTCAGCCTGACTGATGGCAGGTCAAGAGAAGAATAATATCACAGGTGTGAGTTTCCCAAAATTAAAATGGAGAATGGGGCCTTAGGGAAGGCTGCCTGCATAATTAAAGCATCAATTCAGGTTCTGGTTTTCCTGAGAGCAACAGGCTCCTGAGAGCCCACTAAATCTCCCCCAATAACCACTAGCAGCTCCAAGGCGGCTCCCCGCCAGCGCAGGATCCCTCGCTGTCCACACTGGGCAGCAGAGCCGGGGAGCCGAGGTTGTGCACGCAAAATGTCTCTGTCAGAAGTTTGGGGCTGGATTAGGTCTGAAAGGCCAACTACACCCCCAGATACTGAGGCTCAGAGAAGACAGTGACTTGCCTGAGGTCACACAGCTGTTGGTGAGTAAGAGTGGAGAGCAGAGTTCAAGCTCCCCAGCGACACTGATCTCATGTCTCGCGGAGGCTCGTCCACAACAGCCCTGCACACACGCACGCAGGCCTGGGCCCTTCCCACACAGGCTGTCTCTGCGCCGTTCCCAGCACCTCGGGCCCAGGCCCCCTCTGTGCTCTGCTCAGGGCACCCCCATGCTGCGGCCCCCGCACCTGCACCATCTCCCCACTTCTCCTTCCTGGCGGCCTCAGTCCAGGGCCTCTCTTCGCCACTGTCTTCCCTTTCCATACCACTGCTTTTGCTCCTCTTGGAACTCCTCCGGCACTTGGAGTTTTCATAAAACACAATTTATCCCTGAATTCTGTCTACCCTAAATCCATGGGGCAGAGCTGTCTTATCTCATCTTCCCAGCAAGATCGGGATTCAATGAAGATTCCTCTCTGAAGACTCCCCGAGCCCAGCACAAAGAGAGGGTTCTATCACCGCCTGCTCCTTGGCAGTCAAGGATTTGAGTCTAGGTTTAGTTGACTTTTGTGGCCTCAGACAAGCCCCACCCTTGGACCTGTATTTCCGTCCCCACCCAAACAATGGGCATAAACTCCACCCAGGGCCAATTTCATTCCACAATGTGATGCTTCTCCGCACCTTCCCTGGGTCCCTAACAGCAGCCTGCCCAAGCCTGCCCCGCCCTGCTCTCTCCACGTGTCCACAAAACACCCCAAGGATGCTGCTGTCAGAGGTACCCTGTGACCACGTGTTAAACAACTGTCCTGCTGTCCCTGCTGAGGAGGAGCAGCGTGGCTGGTGGGAGCCTATGGGAGGTCTGTGCTGGGTCCTGGGTTCCAGTCCTGCCCGCAATGCTGCCTGGCTCCAGGACTCAACCACATCCCGCAGGTTCTCCGTCTGCTAGACAAGGATATTAGATTTCACTGCTGCTCCCTAAAGGCTCTACTGCCCTGTACTTTTTAAAGTCTAAAGTAGATATCGATGTGTCCACCCCACAGATGCCAAGCAGAGCAGCTGGAAGCAGAAGGTAGCCTCAAAGTCTGGGACATGTAAGAAGAGAAAGAGGAGAATTAGCCCTTTTCCTGGAAATCTGGCTTTGATCTCCCAGAAGAGAGTGTGCAGTAAACACTAGAAGGCACGAAAACAGCTGAGCAACACCACGCCCACCCAACACAGACGTGCAGCAGATCCCCACCGAGCGCGGCTTCCCAGGAGGACGGCAATGGTTAATTAGATCCAGGGACCCAGCGGCTTGTGTCAAGGCTCATCATTAAGATAATAATGAGCATAACTGCCATTAAGCAAGCCAGATTGGCCCTGGAAGTCCGCTCTCTTGCACTGGATGCGGGGAAGGAGGGGCGAGACCCAGCCTCTCAGAGGCCTCAGGCTCCCAAGTTCCAAGTTTAATGCGACCTGGCTTGAGGCCCTCCACCCCTGCCCCACCCCATGACCAAGTGTGCCCACATCCAGGACCAAATGACCTTTCATGGCCACTGGAAGGCCACCCTGTCCACCAGGCCCCGTCTGAGCTCTGAGGATAGCTCAATGCTGGGGATGCCGCCAGCGTGGGCACCCACTGCCCTGGAGACAACGACTTCAAGGATTCGAGTCTGACTGTCAGCTGCAGCTCTGCTCACCGGAGGAGCCCAGTGTGGCCCGGGGCGGGCATGCTGAGGGTGCCCTTTGTGTTCCTGCGGTAAGGTGGGCGCTGCCTCTGTACAGGCACCCTGAGGTGAGCGGTTGTGCAGTCGCAATAATTAACACCCGTGCAAAGTGTCTTTTATGCCTTCAACTGGGGTATTGTTATTTCTTGATAAGAAGGGGAAATATTTACCATCTTAGAGCACTTCTAACCAGAAACCTGACAAGACACAATACCCAGAAAAGTCTTTGTGGGAAAAGGGGCTGCTCCCGCCTCCCTGGCAGGCGGGGGCCCGCGTGCTGTGACCAGCTCCGTCACCCGGGATAGCGACACAGTCACTGAGTTGAGACTGCCACGAGCTCCACAAATGACTAAGACAGGCAATGTGAGTACAGGCCTGAGTCACGACACACCCAGCACTCCTGGAGGTGTGGGGAAAGAGAGAGCGCAGAGGCACTGTGTGTCCTCTCAGGGACTGTCCCTGAACCCTCGGGGCCTTTAGTCTGGCGTCGGAGATAGACGGAGGGGTCTGAAGCTCTTCGGGCAGGAGCCTTCTGGAGTGGGAATTCTGTCTGCCTGGCTGTGCAGAAGCAAGCTGCACACTGACGCAGACGAGAATGCCACACAACCATCTGGGGATGGGAGGAAAGGAGAAAAGGCAGGGAAGAGAAGCAGATCCAGACATACTTTTAGTCTTTCATTTCTTATCTTTTATCTCTTCAGCTTGGGAAGATTCCTGGGACTTTCTGGCTCCGTGGACAGTCAGGCTTTCCAGAGAATTCGACCAGTCCTAAGCAATATCAGGTTAGAGATCAAATAAACAGTGTGTGGGACCAGCCTGAGGAGCACTTCACTGCTGTGATCGCGGTGAATGGACGGGAAGGTGGTGGCCTTTCTTCAAGGTGGAAGAGCAGGTATCTGGATGCAAGAATTTGGGAGAGTGAAGATTTATTTCCTTGACACAATGGTAAGGCAATCCTGAGATGTCTCCACTAAAAGCTGTGCTCCTTGATGAGCCCAGGACATTCAGTCAGCATTTATTGGTAACTTCCAGGTGCCTGGCTCTGTCCCCACCAAGTCTGGAGAGGACTCTGTACCTCAGGGCCAGGGCAAGCTCCCTCAGAACATACCCGCCAGGGTCTGCTACCATAGAGTGACTTCCGTGACTGTCTAAGCAATGGTCCCACTGCAGGAGGGGTCAGCAGCCACTTCCTCCTGCATCTGAGAGACCACCGAGGGAGGGCTGGTGCTGCCTGTCCCTCATTAGAGACTCAGCCCTGTGCATGAAGGCAATGTGATTCCAAGAGCCTTTGATTAAAAGGTAATATTGATAAAAAATAAAGACAAGAACCCGCACCTCAGATTGGCTGACTCTGCCCAGGGAAGGGTTCTGAGGGAATGGATCCCTGCCTGGAGAGTCGCAGGGAGGAATTTAGGAAAGGTTAAAGTAACCTGCACTGATTAGGGAGAACAGGGACTCACCACCTCACCTACAGGTGACGGGGAAGTGACAGCGTCTCAAAATGATTCCAGGCTGACTCCTCCGTGGCCTCTCCCTCCTCCTGGTGCTGCCCGGCCGTACTGTCTTACAGCAAGCAACAAATCAGACAAAAAGCCCTGTCTTTCTGTAGCTCGCATTTTAATGGGGATACCAAGAATATAGGAAATTGTTTTTAAAGTACAATAAATGGCATTTTACATGGTGATAAGAGCTAAGGAGAAAAACTAGGCTGGGTGCGGTGGCTTACGCCTGTAATCCTAGCACTCTGGGAGGCCAAGGCGGGCGGATTGCTCAAGGTCAGGAGTTCGAAACCAGCCTGAGCAAGAGCGAGACCCCGTCTCTACTAATAATAGAAACAAATTAATTGGCCAACTAAATATATATAGAA
>CAUYRT010021484.1:0-32608 GCA_963574885.1 Lepilemur ruficaudatus | reverse complement strand
AATCAAGTCTGTGTTCCTCAACCTGCATCCAGTGTAGGAAAGGAAGAGATAATGGTAAAGAAGAGAGGAATTGCCCACGATTCCAACTGTAGTCAGGGACAAGAACATCATTCCTACTGCCAGGTCTGGGGAGGTTATTCTGTCATTGAACATGTTTTTCTTCATGTTGTAGACACACTCCTTTCAAGTGAATTGAAAACAGGCAAAATGTTCCAGTTGAAAGGTCAAGAAAGAAGTTTTCCCAAGTCTGAGCGACGTGGTGGGCACTGTGGAGGGGTGGGATATGCTTGAACAGTAGTTGGGGAGCGGAATTAGGGGTCTCAATAGGGGGAAGGAATTCCTCAAAAACTGATTTATGTGAATAACTGTACACCTCTGTAAATTCACTGAAAATCATTTAATTGTACACTTAAAATGGAGTGTTGGTTGTATGTAGATACAGTTGGAGTCCTATGTATGTACTCTCTGGACCACTTTGACAGAGTAGGTTTTTGAATGTAACAAGATAAGTCAACTTGAGTGGTAATATATTTTGGGAAATCAGCTCACTACAAATTGTGACTGTAAACATTGTACTGTAAATGTTTTGTAGTTTTCCCCTAATAAAATTTTAGGAAGAGAAAAAAAAAAAGAACTTGAATTTATTGTTCCGATTGTGGGCCATTGCTTCAATAAAACATGTCTCAACACACCGAGGATTCTACCATTTCCACAGAGCAGGGCTTCAGGCTCGCTTGTTTTTGTTTCTACCTGAGGGCGTCCTGGGTGCCACCTGCATTTCAGCAGCTCTCATCTCTGCTGTCCCTGTGGGGCACATGCTTGCTGAGGGCATGAAAGCATCCCTTGATTCCGGCAACTTAAAAAGTGACTCAAAACAATAGTCATCACCCAACCGAGGGATGAGGAAATTAATTAGAGGGAGGACAAATTTTTGAGTTGCACGGACATCCAAGGTACGCTTGCCAACCGCCACAGGTATCCAAGTGCCTTTGACTTGTCCTGGCTGGGTGCCCAGAAGGGAAGACAAAGTTTCACAAAGTTGCAGCCGCAGTGTAGGCACTGAGCAATTTCACAGAAAGGGGAATGGGAAGGTGTTAAAAAATGATATTTTTAAGGCTTTGTATGTTGAGTATCTTGCTCATCAGCCTTGACAGTGCTCCTTTAAAAGTCAGCACTTCACCACCATTGATTTCCAACTTCACACTTTTTTCAAAAAAGCTAGAAATTTTCTATTTTTAGCCTTATGGATGGAGTAAGTTAAAGGAGAGCAGCATCCATACAAATGAACTCCTCAAGAAATTGTTACATCACTTTTGGAGAAAATGAGCAGAATAAGGGAATGTCATACTGTGATTAGCTGAAATTTGGTTTGCTTTGACTTAAATCTTCTTCAGGGCTCTGCTGGCTTGCTATCAAATGAATGTGCATTCCAGCTTCCTCTGCCCGGACACTCTGGGCAGTCCTGCGTGTGTCCCGCAGTATCTCTGCCCAGGTACATGCTGTTCTTGGCTATTTGAGGCTCATATTTCTAGAACCAGATTTAAAACCTATAGATTGGTATTTAGGTAAATCATGTAATTTTAGCCTTAGATGAGCTTGCAAGATTTAGTTCTCCTTGATAGGATTTGTGGGGGTAAAAAAGGAGCTTTGAAGTGATAAAATTATGTACTTACTAAGTGTAAGAGCTAGATAAAATTTAAATTTAATCTCTCTCATTCCACTGTTCTCTTCACTATTCCAAATTTTTACATAGAAAAATTTAAATAAGATATTTTGTTATAAAAGCAAACAATGCTTTTAATTTCCCCAGGTAATTAACAGAAATAACAACATCATCCCCTGATGGCCAGTGGCCTGTTTCTTCTCTGATTTGATCAGACTCCTCCGCAGACATCACTGGTGAATGCTGTGTTCCTAGGCATGGAAGAGGACAGGGGATGGCTGAGGGGTTTGCCGGGGGAGAGTGTCAGCATTGCTCATCCTTGATCAGTCTGATTCCAGCCCGGCTGGCACCCACCACGTCTCCTTGCATCCCTGAGTGCCAGCCCAGCCACAGCAGACATGCAAGAAAAACCCGTGAGATCCTTTTTTGAGGGACGGTTCTCACTGGAGCACTCAGAATAGCTCCAGGCCTTGGCTTGGCTCTCACATCTTTCTAAACGATCCTTCTCCCACCCCTCTACCTTCTAAGCCAATTTCAGATTTCTCATTTTCCGTGATATCTCCTACAACTACAGCCAGAACTTTCAGATATGCCTTTCTCAGTAACACTTCAGTGCATTTCACCCAGTTAGGCGCACAATTCTCTAAATGGCGGTTCTTCTCTATTCCATCATTTGTTTCTGTTTGGTGGTCCCAGTGAGACAATGAAGTTATAAGAATCTGGATGCATATTCTTCACTTATTTTTGCTCCTTATTCCTCATTGTTGGTATAACCTGTCCTCCTTCACTCTGCCCCTTCTCCCTACTCCCCCTCAGCCCAGCATCCCCCAGCCCTGGGGAACTACTTGCAGATTCAGACTTCCTGCAGTAGACCGCAATGTGTTATGCCTCCATTTGTTTCTTTTCTTCTAAGTATCCTTTTCCTTTCTTCCCCTTCCCCATGCCATATTCCTACTACAAGAGCAGCTCAGACTTTCTACGTGGAGTCTCTGTAACACTGAAATTGACAAGTAGTCATCAGAACTTATCACCAACATCCTGGTTTTGTTGTTTCACATTCTGAGATAAAATCTCATTGCAACTCCTATTGATGTTGGGTGTGCCCAAGCCACTGTATTTGGCCAATGGAATGTGGGAGTGTGAGTAACGTTTGCTACTTTAGGTAGGAGCTTTTAAAAGCTAGCACATGCTAGCCTCCTTCCCTGTATTTCCCTCTCCCTGCCATAGTTCCATTCCAGATGATGAAAGCTCTGTTACCATCCAAGAATGAAGACAGTTTGGAAGAAGGGCCCCTACCAATGTGTGATGGGCATGTAACATAGATATGGCATGCCACTTGTTATTAGAGCACTGAGATGTTGTCTATTACAGCAGCATGGCTTGGCCCGTCAGGACAATGAGATTGAGTTAACAGCCCCCTCGTGTTACCTCTACCTCAACACGAATTCGACTGTATTGTTATTGCCTCGCTTCCTGTTTGCCTTGCTGGCAGATCGCGAACTCCGTGAGCACATGGCTTACATCCATGCACCCCCGGTGCCCACCACAGTGGTGGATAGTATTCTCTCAAAAACACATGTTGAATAAATGAATAAAGGTGCCCACCCCATGACAAATACATCCTGACGTTAACAGTGGTATTCCTGAAGTTCTGCCCACTCCCCTGTGTGCAAACTGTAAATCTACTCACGGTTATGGCAGGTGGCACCAGTGTAACTTGTGTCACTGCAGTTACAGTAGAAGGTAGTCCAGGACTGGGAGCAGCTTCCTCCGTGTTCACAGTAGTTTGGCAAACACCTAATGAGAGAAAACACAAAAGCAAACAAAGTAAACCAAATCAGTTGACATAAAGGGGAAAACAAAAATGTCTGGTAGCCAACTGCATGAATTAATAATGGAAATAGATTTGTTGTACTTGTATACCTGCATTAGACTTAAATTACATCAAAATCATACTAATACTATGGTTTTACCACAAGAAGCAGCGCTACCTTGCTTTAGTGAGTAATGAAAGTCCCAGAGAGGATTTCTGTATTTAAGTGAAGGATTTTAATATTGGGGCAAATTCATGTTGACTTAAAGTTAATTTGAAGTGTTTGGAATCTGTGAGGTTTTTCATTTACTATAAAACAAAATGTATAAACATAATAATTTTACATTTTCGAATGGTTTTGCATTTTTAAGGGAAGGAGGATAGGGACAGATAGTTGAGGTCGCTGGCCTCATCCTTCTCCTTTAGGGGATGGCCAGATATCTATTTTAAAGTACACGAGGGCAACATGAAATTGCAAAGGTGATACCCATTCATCTAACATGCAAAGAAATTCTATCATTTTTAGAAGTGCCAAATGCCATTCTTACAGTAAGGCTGTCTTGGCTTATGGTCAAAACTATACGGCTATTCTAAAAAATATTTTCACCACATGCATTAAAAATTCTCCAAAACATTTATATAATTTGAATCAATAATCACACTTACATGACTCTATCTTAAGGATAGTGTTTAAAATATAAAAACTATATATGCTAATTAGTGTTATTCACAACGACGACATTCACAATGGTAAATCAATGTTAGCGTCCAACATTAGAAAATTAGGAAACACGTAGTACACAAAATTAATGGGCCGTATCACAAAACTACAACAAATGATGTAGACAAAAAAGATTTAAAATAGACTGGAATTAGATTAAGGGGAAATTTAAGATATGAAGCATCAACATAACAAAATAAAATACACATTCTATAAATTTCAGACATGGTGGGGAGGAAAAATATCAAGAGTTACTCGGGCTGCGAGGGAAAGCAATGCTCACTCCTTCTGGGCAGAATCACGGGCTGCAGGGAGGCTGATATCTGAGCCCCAGTCTCATTTACTGGCGGCGCCTGTGGGTCATTCTCTGCGCTCTTACACTCCTGCCACTAAGAGATGGCCTGGCAAGAGCTCAATAAATGTAGTGAATAAAATTAGGAGTAAAAGCAATGATAAATACTGGAATTCTTGAAAACAATCTTTATAAAGCGTCTGAGAGAGCAAAGAAAAAAAAATTCTATGAATTTAAAAAGAGAGAGCTGTGAGCCACGGAGTTGCAGAAGTGGCATAATACAATAAATGGGTTCACTGCGGAGCCTCTGACAATCTGCGGCAGCAAAAGTAGGATGATTTACTCTAAATATCCTATATAGGTGGAAAACCCTCCAGCAGTGATTGTTTCAAAGCCCAGAAACTAATATCCCTGCATATGTTCAGACGTATTATTAGAAATTTTCTGCTCAGCACAGCAAACATACAATTGTGCTGACAGGGCTTATGTTTGGGGAAAGTTTGTTGATAACTTCATGGCTCCAACTATGGCTTAAGGAACAGGAAAAACATACCCAGTGATTTTGAATTTTGTGTTGGAATGTGTTTACAAAAAACCACCCACCAAATAAATAAAAAATGTGGTCCACTCCCTTTCCAAATTCGACACTTCCTCTTGGTTCCCACCCACTCTCTTGGTCTTGGGGGAGACGACAGGACACAAGCTTGTCACTCAGGTGATCTGCAGCCCTTTCCCCCTCTGAGCTGTTGCTGGGGAGGGAGTTCCATAAACCAGGAGCACCGGTGTCTCCATCTACAAGATCTGCGTAAGGAGCTCTCTTCCGGGCTTGTCCTGAAGGAGGCCTAGGGAGCTCAGCTACCAAGTTCTTCTATGACCTCTCTACACCTGCTTTCACCCCACCCCACCTCACTTCCCCCAATACACACGTGCGTGCACACACACACACACTCACACACGGATTTCCATAATCAGCAAATAATGGTATTAATGCTGCTCTCCCCCACCCCACACACAAAAATGTACTGTTTTAAGAATGAAAAAGTGAGCAGAGCAAAGCCAGTAGGTGCTTATCCTTTAGTTGTTTTGGTTTCAGCGCCAAGAAAGTTCAGAGTTGCCTCTTTTTGGTGGCTGAAGCTATGAGATAAAAAAACTTAGACATTCTCTGGCTGTGTCTTCAGCCAGAAGGAAGTTTGCCTGCCGTGGACAGAAACAGAACACCACCACCGGCCGGCGCAGCGTGCGGGAGAGGACAGCCCCGGAGCGCCTCTGGTCCGCTCTCGCTCTCAAGGTGTGGTCGCCGCCCCAAACGTCTGGGCCGGCTGGTTTAATCTACCCTGGATTCTGTGAGGTAACCAGAGACTTTTCCAGAAAATTCCTCCTTTCAATCAGGCTAGTTTGAGTTGGG
Organism: Lepilemur ruficaudatus; assembly: GCA_963574885.1. Classification (NCBI taxonomy): domain Eukaryota; kingdom Metazoa; phylum Chordata; class Mammalia; order Primates; family Lepilemuridae; genus Lepilemur; species Lepilemur ruficaudatus. The sequence goes on along the minus strand of CAUYRT010021484.1, from coordinate 26,714 downwards.
ATTCTCATGCTTTCAACTAATCGTATCTTAACTTTTGTGAAACAGCATCCTGTAATTGCCAACTCCCCCGTTTTTCTTATATTCTACACTTTAAAAATCTGTAAAACTCAAGATTACCAAATCCAGTCAGGCATGTAAAAGGAGGGACTTGGGGGAAAGTCATGGAAAATACCTGGGCGGTTTGAACATATCTTTAATAAGCCTCACATGGACTCGTTTTGCAGTGTTAATAAACTCAATTTAGCAACAAAAATGTAGACCAGTAACTTATTCATCCATGGTCACTAAAAAAAAAAAAAAAATGATGTATTTCTGGGAGGGAAAAAAGAGTCCTTGGGTAAGGGGAAATCTAATATTCTTAGAATGAGGAAAAAAGCGAGTGAGCGCTTGTGGGCTGCCTTCGAGCTGGGTTCATTTTAGTTCAACGCACATTGTGATTGGAAAAAATCATCTGTAAAGTAGATGCTTGAAAAAAAAAAAGATGCATCAGCCCAATTTGCTTATTTAAAAAGGGCAGTTTTATGAGTATAATTTCCATATTCTTTAATCAGTTCATTTTAGCTGGCGTTTTGTTTCTTTTTCTCTCCACTTGGCATAAACTGAGCACTGAAGACATGAACCCAGAAAAAGCACAGCACAGAGCTACTTAGCAAAGAGTGCGAGGGACTCACTCTCTCAGGTGTAAGGCCCTTAATTTGAATTGCTAGGAGTAATCACTCCGAACATCACCTTCTACAATCCTGATGATATTGCATGTATAACTGGATCTGGGTGGACGTGGCTTCTTTTGCTGCACAATGTTTAACAAAACAGCTTCCAGCATGGACACGATAACTTTCCTCGTACTTCTGAAAGCTCAGGTAAGCCAGTACAGAGATGCACCCCAGTGAAGACTAAGACAGTGCAGCAGACACACTGGAAGCTGTTTGTCTCTGTATAGAAGCAGAATGTGCATAGCTTTAAGGGAAATGAAAAAAACAATCGGAAGAAAGGCAGGGAGCAGTTAGAAATGAAAGGAGAGTAAATAAATCACAGGCCAAAAGTCATTATCATATGAGAGTTTATAATTCTCCCCCAAAACAAAATGTCTTCCAAAAGAGAAGCATCAGTACGGGGTGGGGCTGGGACAATCCAGGTAGTAGCTAAGGTGGGAAGGTTCACCCGGAGTGGCTAAGGGACTCTCAGTGGTAGAGCTCAGCCTCCACAGGTATATGGCTCAGGCTGTGTTGTTGTTGTTTTGTGGCATATTTGGTTGTTCACAGGAGATGAGAGGGAACAAAATATTTCTCTTTAAAGGCTGAAGAATAGCAATGGAGACAGTTAAAGTAACAGGATCAAAACTCACCTCTCATCTCTCACAAAAATCAACTCACAGTGGCTAACAGACTTATACCTAAGGCATGAAACCATAAGAATTATAGAATAAAATGTTGGAAAACCTCCCATAGACATCAGCCTAGGCAAAGAATTTATGAAGAAGACCCTAAAAGCAATCACAGCAATAATAAAAATAAATAAATGGGACCTGATCAAATTAAAAAGTTTCTGCACAGCCAAGGAAACAATTATTAGAGTGAATAGACAAACTACAGAATGGGAGAAAATATTCGCATGCTACACATCCAATAAAGGGCTGATAACTAGAATCTACAAAGAATTTAGGCAAATCAGCAAGAAAAAAAAAAATCAAACAACCCCATTAAAAGGTAGGCAAAAGCCATGAACAGAAACTTTTCAAAAGAAGACAGACTAATGGCCAATAAACATATGAAAAAATGCTCAGCATCTCTAATCAGCAGGGAAATGCAAATCATAACCACAGTGAGATATCATTTAACTCCAGTGAGAATGGCCTTTATTAAAAAGTCCCAAGACAACAAATGTTGGCATGTATGTGCAGAGATAAGAACACTCATACACTGCTGGTGGGACTGCAAACTAGTGCAACCCCTGTGGAAAATAGTAAGGAGATACCTCAAAGAACTAAAACTAGAACTACCATTTGATCCAGCATCCCACTACTGGGAATTTACCCAAAGGAAAGAAAGACATTCTATTAACAAGACACCTGCACTCAAATGTTTATAACAACACAATTCACAATTGCAAAGATGTGGAAACAACCCAAGTGCCCATCAATCCATGAGTGGATTAATAAAATGTGGTATATGCATACCATAGAGTGCTAGTCAGCCACAAAAAACAATGGTGATCTAGCACCTAGTGTGTTATCCTGGATAGAGCTGGAGCCCATTCTACTAAGTGAAGCATCACAAGAATGGAAAAACAAGCACCACATGTACTCACCATCAAATTGCTATTAACTGATCAACACTTAAGTGCACATATAGTAGTAACATCCATCAGGGGTCAGGAAGATGGGAGAGGGGAGAAGGGGATGGGTATATACACACTTAATGGGTACAGTGTGCACCATAAAGGGGATGGACACGCTTGAAGCTCTGACTGGGTGGGGCAAAGCCAATATATGTAACCTAAACATTTGTACCCCCATAATATGCTGAAATAAAAAAAAATTTAAAGCCCTGTTTTTGTGCTTAAAGGCAGGATGGCAGTCTTTGAGATGCTAATCCACTGCCCTCCTCATTCGCTGCTCTCCATATAACACCCCCATCCTTCTGGGGTGCAAGTCTCACTCACAGTAATACCAGTTTATTCAGGATTTCCAAGCCATAAACATATTGTCCAGGAAGTGCATCCAGTAGTTCCAAATCCATATACTCCACTGATCACCTTGTCAGGAAACCTATACTGGTTTATGGTTTTAGATTTAAAGGATGCCTCTTTTTGCATCCCATTAGAAAAGGCTCCCAAGAAATCTTTGCTTTCAAAAGACAGGATCCTGAGACTAATGCCAAACAACAGTTTTGTTGGACCGTTTTACCTAGAGGTTTTAAGAATTTGCCCATAATATTTGGGAAAATCTAGCCAGGGATTTGAGAAACCTCTAACTAACAGATGGAATCTTTTTACAATATGTAGATGACCTTCCTATTGCTAGTAAAACCCAAAAAGCCTCTGTTGAGAACACCGTTCAGATACTGAACTTTTTGGCTATCTGATAAAGGCTATAAAGTAACCTCATGAGAAAGGCCCAGATTTGCAAAGAGACTAAGTATAGATGTGAATTATCAATTATCGAAAGGAAAAGAAGCCTGCTCCCAGATAGGAGAGAGGGCATCATTTGAGTGGCAACTCCCACCGCCTGCTGGTGAGTGCAGACATTCCTGGGGATAGCAGTCTTCTGTCACTTTTTTTTTTCTTTTTTTTTTTTTTGAGACAGAGTCTCACTCTGTTGCCCAGGCTGGAGTGCCGTGGCATCAACCTAGCTCACAACAACCTCAAATTCCTGGTCTCAAGCGATCCTTCTGCCTCAGCCTCCCGAGTAGCTGGGACTACAGGCATGCACCACCATGCCCGGCTAATTTTTTTCTACATATTTTCAGTTGTCCAGCTAATTTCTTTCTATTTTTAGTAGAGACAGGGACTCACTCTTGCTCAGGCAGGTCTCGAACTCCTGACCTCAAGCGATCCTCCCACTTCCACTTCCCAGAGTGCTAGGATTACAGGCGTGAGCCACTGTGCCCAGCCAGATTGAGTAATTTATAAACAACGTAAACTTATTTCTTTTAGTTCTGGAGGAAGCTGGGAAGTCCAAGATCAAGGAACTAATGGATTCAGTGTCTAGTGAGGGCCTCTTCCTCATGATGGCACCTTTGTGTGTCCTCACGTGTTGAAGGGACAGACAGACAAGTAGGCTCCCGCCAACCTCTTTCATAAGAGCATGAGTCCCACGCACAAGAGCTCCTCCTTCATGATTTAATCACCTCCCAAAGGCCCCACCTCTTAATACTCTCACACTGGGGATTAGGTTTCAACATATGAATTTTGGAGGAACACAGTCATTCAGACATAGCAGTTTTCTAGGGACTACAATCTTTGCTTTCAACTGTGTTGATTGAAATATAGTACTTTAGCCCCCCAAAATTTCATGCTGGTAACCAGAAATTTTAGACAAAGCCACAAATTTGTTTCATCTCTCAATTGTACAATTGTTTTCTTAATTAATCATGTAGGTGTATATAATACATAAGTTTCATGACCTGTCTACTTTATTGCTTTTTAAAGTAACTTTGAAAAGACTTGTTTATTAAGTAGGTGTTTATTTTATCTCCTTTCTTAAACAAAAGTAACATTGAAGTTGTTTCACACTTGTATGTCATTCCCAGACAGTAGGTTGTTGTTCAAAATAAAGCAACCTACAGCAACCCTGTAATAGGAGACAGTCGGGTCCGAGGGGGCAGCTCACCCTGTATTTAACGCACTGACTGCCACGAGAGCTGTATTTAACTCAGGCTAGTTTTGACCTCAGGACCTCATGAAGCAAAAGCCTACAGTTGGTTCATGAAAATCTTATTCGTTGATGTTCTTATTGTTACAATTAATATTGAAAATTCTAAAAACATGCATTGCATATAACTCCCACAGAAAATAATAAAATATAACAAACTAGAAACTGTCATTTTATTTTAATAAAACATTGTGGCCCTAGGGAAAAATTTTTTTCTAGTGTGGCAGTCAGTGTGTTAAACTGATACCTAGTTTAAGAGGATAGCAATTTAACTCCTGTAACTTACCCTGTCCCTCAAGGTCACCTTAATTCGGACTTTTCCCATCATGAGCCAGTTAAAGCTGCAGCCCTTTGCTTGTCTCTGTCTCTGCAGATCAGATCTCACCCCCAGTTTGGAGATCTCTGCCAGAGGACCACTGCTGCTTCCTGCTGTCCCAGCTGGACACTGGGGAACTATATTGCCATTCTCAACAACAGATCATCCTGTCAGAAAATTGTTGAGCGAGACGTTTCTCATACCTTGAAGCTGCTTCGGACCTGTGCCAAACACTACCAGAATGGCACCCTGGGGCCGGACTGCTGGGACATGGCAGCCAGGAGAAAGGACCAGCTCAAGTGCACCACCGTGCCGCGCAAGTGTACCAAGTACAACGCCGTGTACCAGATCCTGCATTACCTGGTAGACAAAGACTTCATGGCCCCAAAGATGGTTGACTATGCCATGCCAGCTCTAAAATACAGCATGCTCTTCTCACCCACAGAGAAGGGGGAGAGCATGATGAACATTTACTTGGACAACTTCGAAAACTGGAACTCTTCTGACGGCGTGACGACCATCACTGGGATTGAGTTTGGCATCAAACACAGTTTGTTCCAGGATTATCTTCTCATGGATACTGTGTATCCTGCCATAGCCATTGTGATTGTCCTTGTAGTCATGTGTGTCTACACTAAGTCCATGTTCATCACTCTGATGACAATGTTTGCAATAATCAGTTCCTTGATTGTTTCCTATTTTCTCTATCGTGTAGTATTTAACTTTGAATTTTTTCCCTTCATGAACCTCACTGCACTCATTATTTTGGTTGGAATTGGAGCAGATGATGCTTTTGTTCTGTGTGATGTTTGGAACTACACCAAATTTGACAAGCCTCACGCCGAAACCTCAGAAACAGTAAGCATCACCTTGCAACACGCGGCCCTCTCCATGTTTGTCACCAGTTTTACCACTGCCGCTGCCTTTTACGCTAACTACGTTAGCAACATTACAGCAATCAGATGCTTTGGGGTTTATGCGGGGACAGCTATATTGGTGAATTATGTTCTGATGGTCACATGGCTGCCAGCAGTTGTTGTACTGCATGAGCGATATCTTCTTAATGTATTCAGTTGCTTCAGAAAGCCCCAGCAGCAAATATACAATAACAAAAGCTGCTGGACAGTGGCTTGCCAGAAGTGCCACAAAGTACTTTTTGCCATTTCAGAAGCATCTCGCATTTTTTTTGAAAAAGTGTTGCCATGCATCATCATTAAGTTTCGGTACCTTTGGCTGTTCTGGTTCCTTGCCTTGACGGTAGGTGGGGCCTACATTGTATGTATAAATCCAAAGATGAAACTGCCCTCCTTGGAGTTATCCGAGTTCCAGGTGTTCAGGTCATCTCACCCCTTTGAGCGCTATGATGCTGAGTACAAAAAGCTTTTCATGTTTGAACGTGTTCACCATGGTGAGGAGCTCCACATGCCCATCACAGTGATCTGGGGTGTGTCCCCAGAAGACAATGGCAATCCACTAAATCCCAAGAGTAAAGGGAAGCTGGCATTAGATAGCAGTTTTAACATTGCTAGCCCAGCTTCCCAGGCCTGGATTTTGCACTTCTGTCAAAAACTGAGAAACCAAACATTCTTTTACCAGACTGATGAACAGGACTTCACCAGCTGCTTCATTGAGACATTCAAACAGTGGATGGAAAACCAGGACTGTGACGAGCCTGCCCTGTACCCATGCTGCAGCCACTGGAGCTTCCCCTATAAGCAGGAGATTTTTGAACTGTGCATCAAGAGAGCTATCATGGAGCTGGAAAGGAGTACGGGTTACCATTTGGATAGCAAAACCCCAGGGCCAAGATTTGATATCAATGACACTATCAGGGCAGTAGTGCTAGAGTTCCAAAGTACCTACCTCTTCACACTGGCTTATGAGAAGATGCATCAGTTTTATAAAGAGGTGGACTCATGGATTTCCAGTGAGCTGAGTTCAGCACCTGAGGGCCTAAGCAATGGTTGGTTTGTCAGCAATCTGGAGTTCTATGACCTCCAGGACAGCCTCTCTGACGGCACCCTGATTGCCATGGGGCTCTCTGTTGCTGTTGCATTTAGCGTGATGCTGCTGACAACTTGGAATATCATTATAAGCCTTTATGCCATCATTTCAATAGCTGGAACTATATTTGTCACTGTTGGTTCTCTTGTCCTGCTGGGCTGGGAACTAAATGTTTTGGAGTCTGTCACCATTTCAGTCGCTGTTGGCTTGTCTGTAGACTTTGCCGTCCATTACGGGGTCGCGTACCGCTTGGCTCCAGATCCTGACCGGGAAGGCAAGGTGATCTTCTCTCTGAGCCGCATGGGCTCTGCGATCGCCATGGCCGCTCTGACCACCTTCGTGGCCGGGGCCATGATGATGCCGTCCACAGTCCTGGCGTACACCCAGCTGGGCACCTTCATGATGCTCATCATGTGCATCAGCTGGGCCTTTGCCACCTTCTTTTTCCAGTGCATGTGTCGGTGCCTTGGACCACAGGGTACCTGTGGTCAGATTCCTTTACCTAAAAAACTACAGTGCAGTGCCTTTTCTCATGCTTTGTCTGCAAGTTCTGGTGACAAAGGACAAAGCAAAACACATACCATGAATGCTTATCATTTAGATCCCAGGGAGCAAAAATCTGAACTGGAGCATGAGTTTTATGAATTAGAACCTCTGGCATCCCACAGCTGCACTGCCTCTGAGAAGAACGCTTACGAAGAGACCCACATCTGCTCTGAATTTTTTAACAGCCAAGCAAAGAATTTAGGGATGCCTGTGCATGCAGCTTACAACAGTGAGCTCAGCAAAAGCAGCAAACATGACGCTAGCTCTGCCCTGTTGCAGCCCTCTCTTGAACAGCACCCCATGTGCCATTTCTTCTCTCTGAATCAGAGATGTGGCTGCCCACATGCCTACAAACCCTTGAAGTATGGCCCACACTCTTGCCAGCAGATGGGAGACTGCTTGTGCCACCAATGTGCTCCTGCTGCTAGCAGCTTTGTCCAAATCCAAAACGGCGTGGCACCGTTGAAGGCCACACACCAAGCCGCCGAGGGCTTTGTGCACTCCATCCCGCACCTCCACCACTGTCCCTGCCTGCAGGACAGAGTGAAGCCACCTGGAATGCAGAATTCTCTGCCTAGCAATCTCTTCCTCCAGCCAGTGCAGCACATTCAGGCCCAAGAAAAAATGGGTAAGACCAGTGTACACGGTCTTCAGAGCACAGAAGAGCATCTGCCGAAGGTGGCAGAGCCAACATCGCTTGTCTGCACGAGCACTGGATCTTTGCACAAAGCATGTTGTGACCCTGAGAATAAACAAAGGGGACTCTGTAAAAATAGAGATGTTGGAAATATGGAGAGCAGCGAAGGGACTGAAGCCAAGGCTTCTGGTTTAGCGAATCAGACCAGCATAGCAGGAGGGCAAGTGGAGCCACGCTTGCCACAGACTGATGGAATTGTGAACTCAGAACGTTTAAATCAGAGTGAACCAAAATTCATATTTAACCATTTAGTGGGGGAGGCTGGCTATAGGTCCTGCCCAAACAACCCACAAAGCTGCGGCAGAATTGTGAGAGTGAAGTGCAATTCTGTGGACTGTCAAATGCCAAACAGTGAAGCCAGTGTGCCTGCTATATTAACACACTCAGAACTTTCTGGTGAAAGTCTGTTAATAAAAACACTATAATAAATATAGCATTAAATTCAGAACTAGTGCCTCCATCATTCTGTTGAAATGGAAGTAAAATCCAGAAGTTTAGAAAGGAAGTCCAAAAATACAGGAAAAAGCCAGGTTTGCATTGTTAAAAATCATGGAATATTTTTATATTCCATATGAATGAGGAACAAACAAACCTGATGAGTGCATTAGATTATTGGATTGGCTGATTATTAGATTTTATATTTGCAGAAGGTATAGTTTTCCACATTTATGCCTAGCTTGAAAAATAACTCTCTTTCTACCCTCCCACAGCAGTGAATCAGAGATTTAAAGTTTGAATTACCTAGAAGTTTCAGTTCTCCCAGGCAGTCATATTTACCTGACGTCTTTATTCTGATGTCTTGAGTTGGCAGTAATCAGAACTTTTGATTGCTCAACCTAAATACTAGGAATTGCCTTAATTGTAATAGAGCCACTTCAGGTGAGATCCATTAAGTAACAACATTAAAATTTACATTTTTAGGGAGGCTTTATTTAAAAATAAATTGCCATGCAATTAACAATGCATTCCACTGTCTGCATCGTAGACTCTACATGAAGCCAGTGACACATTTATATACAAATTGGTGTCTTTCCCACATTAACCAAAACGTACAGTTGTTATTACATTTGTTAACCGAGGAGTCTCAGGCGTCATCTTGTGTCAGGCCACAATTATGGTAGTGGCACAGAAGGAAGAGCATGAATGAAGAGATGTGATCACCCAGGATAGTGCGTGATGACAAGGATAGATCTGGGTCAGTTGTTTCCTAGCCTCTTGAAGCATTCAGAAAAGGCAATGTGTCCTATGAAGTTTTGCTTCCATCTTTGCCATGAAGGGACCATACTCAGAAGACTTCTTTCTCCTTTGTTGAACAGAGTCTCAAGACACATTAGGATGATTTTATTGTGCAGCTAACACCTGGAAGTGCTGAGCCTTCAGGCAGCATCTCGTGTGTCTCATGTTAGATCAGTCTGCAGTAATGGAGCTGTTGGAGCATGCTTTCTGGGTAACACTTCAGAAGACAGAGCCCTATCACAGGGTGTCATCTGACACTTTGTGTATGCCAGCCCCTTCCAGAGAGAGTTCCTCTGCATTCTGCTTCCTTTTGGAGTTCTGCCTCCAGTTTGTCCTCCAAAAAAAAAAAAAAAAAACTTGTGGAAACATTTCTAAATACAATGTTCTTTTCTAAAGTTCTATTAGTTATTTTCTAAGAATAGTTTTCCAGATTAAATCTGCATATTCTAGGCCCTAAAAATAAGCTGTGAAGAGCTGGAAGGGACCTTATGGGTCGTTGACTGCAACCCACCTCTGCCAAACCACATTTCAGTTAAGTAGCATACTAGCTTTTGCTTGAATACTTCAGTGACAAGTAACTACGCATCTACCTTAGTTGAACCAAAATCTGTTGTCCTGTAGTTTTTTTTACCAGTGGGTCCTTGTTCTGTCCTCTGAAGTGACAACAGACACTCTGATCTTTCTGCCACAAGGTGTCCCTTCAGATATTTGCAAACAGCAATCATGTCCCCCACTAACATCCTCAGTCCATCAGTTGTTCTTCCCATGACCAGGATTGAGCGGTTACATTCTCCTGTGGATACGTTTGTCAAATTCCAGGTGCAGGTGCAATACCCAACACAGGCCCTGATAACACCACAAGGAGGAGGCCCAGCCCCCAGGAGACTGGCGGATCCTCCCTGCTAGTTCACTTAGTTAGAGACTGAAATAACTTTCGGCTCAAGTATTACAGCCAACTCTCCTGCGGCTTAGCGGGAGCTAAACCCTCAATGTCTGTCTCACGTGTGCCATTGCTAAACTGCCTCTTCAAACCACTTAGTATTTTACACTAAAGTTCGGGAGCTTCTGTCCATTCCGATTGCACTTAATTCTGTTAGACAAATAAGGGAAAAAGGGAAGAAAGAGGGAACACTTGAAACAAGGACTCACAATACCACGCACTAGATTCTTTGTATTACTGCCGAAATGTGTAATTGCAAAGTTGCCTAGTGAAAATTTAGTGGCCCAAAATCACTTTTTTGTTGGGTATGGACACAGATTGGATTTAAGGGCTTTAGCAGATGCAAATTTCTTTACAGTTTAACCTGGAAGACTTTCAGGTGAGTGAAGTGTCATTTGATTTAGAAAATGAAAACTATAGAGTGAAAGGAGGAGAGGGGACATCCTAAGTCTTCTTCCTGGGCCTCCATCAGGGAGGTCACCGTCCACAGCCTGCTCTGGCTCCGGGGGCAGGAGGGCCCTTCCCGGCCACCCCGCCCTCTGCTTCATTACGCCAACTGTTATTTCATCTCCAACTCTGAATTGGCTGTGTTTTTTTCATAAAGGGATTTTTTTTTTTAAGAATTCATTTTCTAGGCCTAGAAAACCGTAAAATTTTTGTTTTTTTATTTTTAATTCCTCACTACTGGGCAGCAAAGGATCACGATTTTCGGTTCTGTTTCACAAAGAAATTTCATCCATATCCTCTTATAGATAATTTGTAAAGTAGATAAGAAGTTAAAATTACACATGGGGGAAAGAGCCCTTTCCTCTCACTGTGAAACGTTTGTAACTTGGCTGGTATTTGGTTATGGAAAAGGTTTGCATGTTGTCTGTTACTACAACAGAACACCTTTGAGGTTTGAGTCCCTGTTACCAAATTTGTTCCTGACTTCTTCCCTGCAAGGTCGCTTTTGAAATCCCTCTTTGATTGGAGAGGGGTGTGGGCCAAGAGCAAGAAGATTTTCACAGAGAAGAGCTGTGTTTGAAATAACTACGCAGCTTCTTGTGTGTGTGCTCGTTTCCTGTGTGTGATTGCTGTAAAATGCACATCCTCCAAGAACAATATTCTTTAAAGGTATGCTAAGCTGCTATTAAATTTCATCACAATCATCTATGCCCCAGCCTCAGTCATTCTAAATTTTAAAACTATTGCCTGGGTTGACATGAAGAGTAGTTTACAAGTGAGATCGCACAGGAGATCAGGCTGTGTTCCCGATTCCCATCGTCGCACATGGGAACCATCTTTCCACCAGCAGTTAGGATAGTTGCGGGATGAAATATGAGGAAACAGTGACTTTGAAAGCAGCTGTATCTTTTCACTTTAATGAGGAAAGTCATTTTAGAAGAAAAGAAAAACTAAACCTATGTTAAAAAAAAATCCGAGGACTCAATTGGGATTTTTTCATGAGGTTCAAACATAGCCACAAAAATAGAAATTTGTTGAAATCATGAGGGGATTTGTTTTTTAATGCAGAAGGAACCATTGTGTCCAGATATCATTCATACCGTTGTGGATCTTTCCCAAATGTTTGCTGGCCTTTAGTTTATCTCCAACTGTTGTTACATTAACCTATATATTTTTTGTTGTTAAACAGCCACTTTCATTAATGTTTGGTTTTATATACCGTGATGTTTTGTATCTTTGCATTTAATATATAGAGAAATAAGTAATGAATATTCATATTTGATTAGTAGAATCTTCTGACTTTTGTTCTTAACAGTGTTGTAACTGCCATAATTTTGGATTTTTTTGTGTGGAATAGAAGATGTCATTTCTCTTTTCATTGGCTTCATAAACCGCAGGGCGACACACTGGAATAGTAAGTAACTGGGATCAACACAGTTTCCATCCATACCCCTGCGACATCAGATAGAAAGTGAAGTTGACAAAACAGTGCCCGCGAGGACACCGTCCACTGATGCAGCAGGGCCGCGTGGACATTTGGTGCATGTGAGTGTACTTCCTTGAGATTTGGGGGATGTGAGCGCCATTTTAAGTTTTAGGGAGAGGACATAAAGCAATGATGTCCTGCGTTCAGAAGTCATAGCCCAAGAAAGGGCTCTTTGCAGCCTGGATGTTCTTCAAGGGTTTTATAATATTTAGGTAACCTTGAGAACCATATACTTTTTATTTTAAGTAAGAAGATAAATCAGTGGCCCCACTTAAGAGTAACACTGTAGAGCACGTGTCCTCTTCCTAGGGGATTTAAGCCAACATTTGAAATATTAATAGCAATCAACACCTCCATTGTCCTTGCCTGACTCCTAAAATGGGTACACTTCATGACTGACTTTGTGCTTCTTTTAATGACTGTGCTGTCCCCGACCCTGTGACTTTCACAGTGAAATGAGCTAAACTCCATGTTCTCAAATCAACTGGAATAGCTAAACTTTGACATTTACCGTTTCTAGAAAATCTCATATTTTTATGTAACTTTCTGCAACGTAATCTAATCTACACCTTCCTAAAAAGCAAAGGGAAGATTATTTTTAGTAAGAAATAGTTTTTTTTGGAACCCAATAAGGCTCTTATAAGAGCTGATTTTAAATTGAAATGAAGTGACAGAGTAAAATTTGTACAACCTCTCTCTGCTAATTGGACATTTGTGATCAATGAACCGGACTTTAGCTTTCCACTTTTTCAAGGGGAAAGGATTTGCTAAGTAAACCAATAATCTAAACAGCATTACAAAGAGCCTGTTTAGCCTGCCTAAGAAAGCAAGCTTCAAAACTACTGTGGTGCTACTGTCTTTGCAACGTGATGTGAGCATTACAAAGCTCGTTAATAAACAAAGTCCAGAGGATTATCTTTGGGCACAACTTTACCAGATGTTTTAAGTACGAGCTGAGGATAACAAAATTGCACGTATGTTTAAATAGTCTTAAACACAGCCTTGCCCAGGTGCTCCACCCTCCACCAGCACCATTATCCCACGCGAGTCTTCAAGGCGGCCTCCCCGTCTTTGTATTCCGGCAGCGACTGAGTGCTTCACAGTCACTGGCCTTAAAGGATGGGGTGTGTGAAGCCACACGGTTTTCCCTCCCTCCAGCAAAATTTCTGTTTCTAAAGAGATCCGAAGAAAGGATTTGAGGAACAAGCCTATCTCTGACAATGTTCCCCTCAGACTGAAGTTCACTGGTGTCTGTTCTTTTCTAGAGCTTGATCTCTTCTCTGTAGCTTTGGTTTCCTGAGTGTGTGCGTTACTAGTCACATATCAGATGGGAACAGATATGTACTGAATAATCTCGAATTGCTGAATAATTCTGTCACAGATCCCGACTTGAATTACTTTGCCCTGCCCTGAAAAGGACCCTGGGCTCCGGGTGGCACACAGGGGGACTTCCTTCAGTGAGTGGCTTCCCTGCCAATCATGACAAATCATACAGCGCTTTGGTAAATACCTACATGATAGCATCAGAGAAGAAGCAGAGGTCACAAGAGCCAAATTTAAGACAAAATGTAATCCTTCCTCTAAATTTCTATGATTCAGAAAAGCAATTTAGGCACATATCCTGTCCTGGAAACAAAAACTGATTTTTCTCATCTGTGGATTGATTGTTAAAAATCAAATTCATCATGAGCCCCCAGGGATGGAGGGAAGGTTCATATTCTCTATGTTTTGATGTTGTATTTGGGTGTTGGGAGAAGCAGGCTAAGTCTTTTTAAGTAGTTGAGCCATCCTGAAGGAAACTTCTTGTGACCTCATTTGCGCAAACTCCACAACTCCATTAGAGTAGGGAGTAGATGTAAGATCTGTGCCTTCACTTGGATGCCAGGTTTCAGCAGCAGCATCTACTGGCCTGGATAGTCATTGTCTGATGACTTGTCTGTCTCCCTCACTAGACTAACTCCTAGGGAGTAGGCTCTGTCTTCAGCACCTTGCTATGCTCAAGTGACCAGAAGTGACTGAAAGTCCATTGCATTCAGGGCACGAAGGCAAGAGCCTCTGCCTTCAAGAAAGCTGCCATCCTGAAAAAGCAGAATCAATGCCTTCCCAAAAGAAAGAGTTTGCAAAGCCAATAATTGCACAAGTAAGACCTTTTTTAAAAATGAGAAATGTGAAAAATGTTGAAACTAGGACCCAAATAGCCTTGAGCATTTTACAATCACCCTTATTTGTAGCAGCAGGGCCCTAAAAAAATCGAGGGATTTGGAGTTTTAAAAACAAAGACCAAGGTTGAAGGGCAAGACCAGCCACTTTCTTGTACTTCAACGTTCTCATCTATAAACTAAAGTTGACTGTACCTACCTCACGGGGTTGCAAGGATTAAATGAGAAAAGGCACATTAAAGAGGCTACTGTGTAAACATTATCCCAATGGCTGCAATGCTATCGTGCCAGCCTATTCTGCTCATTAAAGCACATCCTGCAAACACCTTTGCAGGCCAGCCTCTTTTAGCCCATTCACTGTCACACACATGTGCGTATTTGCCCATATTGCAAATATTGCATATATCAGATAGTATATAAATGTATGTACATGCATGTTTTCAGTGTACATGTTGCTGCAAATACTTCAATATAATAAAAACTCTATCCCACTCCAGTCTGTCTGACTATGGCCACCACTGTGTGTGGGTGAGGTGTTTTTACTTATGTTCCAAAAGTTGTATCAATGTATTCATTCACTATCTTCTTGGGATAACACAGAGATAGTTTCTACTCAGACTTATAAGCTGAATAATTTTAAGGTTATCCTTCATATCATGGTTGTATTTTTTTATAGTTTACAGGTCACCTTTACATGCATCCTCCTCTAAATTAAATCAGTTTTCACTGTAAGCTGTTTGCTAATAAGTTTTAAATGACTGAATTAATAAATGGGTGAAAGGATAGATAGATGGATGGTTGAAGTAGTCTGGGCATATATTTTTTCCATGTTTATAGATGATGAAATTGAGGTTAAAGGACTTAACTTGATCACTCACCTGATAAATTTCAAACCAGGAGTCCAGGTTTTTTTCCATGATATATAACTGCCATGATTAAGTTATTTTTAAAAAAATGATTCCTTGGCTGGGTGTGATGGTGCATGCCTGTAATATCAGCACTTTGGGAGGCCAAGGCAGGAGGCTCACTTGAGACCAGGAATTTGAGACCAGCCTGGACGACATAGCAAGGCTCTGTCTCTACAAAAAAATAAATCAAATTAGCTGGGTGTGGTGGTGCACACCTGTAGTCCCAACTACTCAGGATGCTGAGGCAGGAGTATTGCTTGAGCCCAGGAGTTTGAGGTTGCTGTGAGCTATGATTGTGCCACTGCACTCTAGCCTGGGTGACAAAGTGAGACCCTGTCTCTTAAAAAAACTTTCATGATTTCTTGATATCATTTATTTTAACAGTCTCTATGACCATTCTTAAAATTATTCACTAGCCTATTTCTCTAGTTCTTATTCAAGGTAGATACATATTTTTCTAGTTTTTTATTATTTATGCATACTGATATTGCCATATAACATTTGTTTCATGTTCGTTTTGAAGATCCCATAATAGTCAGAAATTGGAAGGCAAAACCCAGGATTCACAGTGGTTTCTGCTACAATGAACTGAAGATGAAACTTTCAGAAAAAGGATAGACACAATTGACATTCTCTAAAATACATATTTTATTTTAAAATCCCCTAACTCGGAGGTTTTGCTGATGCAGACTGACTTTCCCTTGATTTTTCTGCCATCCATGTGTAGATTCACTCATTTGTCCAACAGCTACTGCTTGCTGACAGCCTTGAGATTAACCCAGCTACTGTCTCCGCTATTGGTGCCTGAACAAGCAAGGCCCTGCCTCCCAGCAGTGTGGGGTGGTAAACAAACCATTACGAAAGACAAGCAGTCACTTGGAAGAAAAAACAATTTTACAATACCTTTCACAAAGGATTAATATCGCCATCATACAAATCTAAAACAAAAGGAAACCAGTGGAAAAGTGGACAAATGATATATACGGGCATTCTGTCGAAGGAGGAATACCAATGGGCAATCTATTCACTGGATGACTTGCCATTTTAACCTGTCAGATTGGCCAGAATCTTAAAGACTGGCAGCAGCCGGTGTTGGGAAGGATGTGGGGAAAGGGACACTGGATGCTTAGAAACCAACACAATATTTTGAAAGGGCAGTTTCTGACAACATTGTGAATGTTCATAATCTGTGGCAGAAGAGTCTCGTTTCTAGAATCTTCTGTCCAGAAGTGATGGCACGAGTGTGCCTTGTATACATACGGGGATGCTCATCACAAGGATTTAAAACACTGAAGTGCAAAAGTTTTCTTGGAAGAAAAAAAATAAAAATAGAATTTGAAACAAACGGTCTCCATCAAAAGAGCCCTGGTGAAATAAAACTGGGAATACATGATAGCCCTTAAAAAGAATGATGTAGATTTCGATAAACTGACCCATAAAGATATCCATGGGGCTTCGTTAAGTGAAAAAAACTAAGTTGCAAATAAAGTATTTAGAATGATATACAGCAAACTTTTAGCAAGCCTCCCTCTAGGGAGTAGAGTCAGATACAGGACTAGTTACTAATGAAGGAGAGATTTCACATTACTCGTATACTTTTTTCAATGCACTTGGAAAATAGATGATTTTAGCTTTCCTTTGTGTCTTTCCATATTTTTTAAATATAAAAAATTGGTACATGTCCAAATGGCACAGTTTAGTATGTAATGGAGGAGTGTACCAATGTCATAGGAAAGCAGAGGAAGGGAAAGAATCCTGAGTGTTTACTACCTATTATCCATTTAGTCCTTTGTCAACCCCAGGAAGTCAGCAATAATATTCCTATTTCATAGTTGCATAAACTGAGGATAAGAAAAACTAGGAAGTGTCCTAAGCTGTGTAGTGGCAGAGCTAGATTTCGGCCCAGGCCTGTGTGGCAGGCTCCCAGCCCCACACGCAAATGTTTGGGCCCAGGACTGTAGACAGTGACCGAGGACAGCCACCGTCCAGACAGGAAACTGCAGATGTGGGAGTCAGAGATGCCATGGAATACAGCCTGTCAAGGGAACACTGCTAACAACCGAGGAAAGTTGTCAACATTTCTCATACCTAATAAGGGAGGACTATAAAAGGGTGACAGAGTCTGCAAGTCACATCAGAATCAAAATCTTTTTTAGCACATTTCTTCATATGCTCTGAAACTAAGGGCTTGCACGGAGGCCTCTAGCGCTAAGGCAGATGTGAATCTAGATGCACTGCTTCACACGGAGCGTAGTGGGGAGGGGGTGCTGTATGTGCAGTGGGCTGTGCTCGTCCGCAGGCGCCCCACCTCTCACAGTCTCTGCATACTTTGAAAGCTTCCCCCGTGTTGTGATCAACTTTCCCAGTGTAGCATCCAAACAGGGTGTCAGCCTTCCCTGCCACAAGGCTGTAGACATGTGACTTAGGTTCTACCTGTCAGAGAGAACCACGTCCCATTGAATGAGCAGGGGTCAGGGCATTTATTTGCAAATGCAGCTGATTTGAGAACAATGACCAATATCACACAGGAACTGTCAGGGGAGAGGAAGAGGTTTCTTATCACCCCACCAGTCTTAGCTTTTAATAAGGAATGGAGAAAGATCAGGTGTGCTGGCCTCCCTGCTAACACCTTGTCTTACTGCCTTGCAGTCAACGAGTTCCAATCATGTTCAGGATTTTCCCTAGAGTTTTAAATTCTGCCCCAAAGCCACTGTGTCTTCTATTATTTTATAAATATTCTAATAATAATGTCTAGGCCTCATAGTCTCTGAAACATTTACTTCCCCAGAAAATGATAACGGTGAAACAACTCAGGCAAAATGCAGAACTGGCAGGAGAGAGGCAGGGCTGTGCCCAATTCCCCCAGCGGCTTCCCGTGAGCCCTGCCCATCTGAAGAAGGGTGTGAACAGAGGGGAGGGGAGGCAGAGGGATGCCAAGACTTCTTCAAGCCCTTTGACTTCTTAGGAGAAGATGGTCTGTTAATGCAAGAGCTGGGGAAGAACATCACCAAGATGGAAGTTTGGCTGGAGGTTGCTGTTGGGCTTGTCCTAGGCTTTGTCCACACCGATAATGGCAGGTGGATTCAGAGGACTGACTGTACGTTCTGGTCATGCAGGTTGCTGTGCATTACGGGAGTTGTGTCTTCAGGAAAAAACTGTGGGAGAGATCTCCATCTGCCCAGGACAGTTAGGAGAACTGGGCTGTCTGCTGAGAGGTTAGTGTTGGGGTGGGGATTAACCCAGGCAGGTCAGGCTGGGCCAGGCTCATGGCTGAATGATTGCCTAGATTTCTGTCAACCTTGCAGTTAGAGGCGGAATTACTTTTCCTCATGGTGTGAGCAAAGCTTCATTAAAGCAAAAATAAAGACTGAGAGACCCACAATGGAGCGTTGGGTAGGGAAGTTTTACGGCCCAACCCCATCCATTGGTCTAGACCCCGGGAGATGAGATTGGAAAACGAGCAGTGGGGTAGGTCTTTTACGCCAGCAAGGTGCGCCCTGTCTCTGTGCCTCCGAGACTAGTGTCTGTCTGGTGACACAGGGCCTGAAGGGGAGGCGGCACTGGGCTGGCTGGAGGGGCTGCTGTTCACAGGCAGACGCGGCAGTGCCCACCTGCTGCATGCCCCCCCGGCCCAATCTGCCCCGTGTTGGCCGGCAGGGCAGCCAGCGGGGTCGGTAGCTTCTTGTCCGGCTCAGCCTCAGGGCTGCCAACAAGTGTAGAGGTGAGGGCCCATGGCCGGGAGAAGTGGCCAGTCCTCTGTGGAAGGCCAAGGTGCTTTCCGTGTGGTCCAGAGGGCCCCAGGGCCCAAGCACGGCCCTGGCAGCAGGCCGGGCGCCTCTCCGCCTCCCGCCCGCTGGCCTTCTCCGGCGCCCCTCCCTCTGCTCCCTCACAGCGGAGGCCCAGGAGTCCTCCCCCAGCCTGGGAACCGCCCAGCGAGGAAGCACGTAGCTGGAGTTGCAGGAGCGCAGACCCTACCGTGTGAGGCAGACCGCTCTGCCTTCTCTGCCAGGATAGAGCTGGGGAGGGGTCAACAGGAGGCCGCCCAGCACTGGGAATTCCCGCACGACGTGTTTCTCTCTAGCTGGAAGGAAGGGATATCCTGACATGGATTGGCAAGACGTGCCTGCTAGGAACCCTTCCAGACCCACTGCAGGAAGGGCTGGGATG
The DNA here is from genome assembly GCA_963574885.1 of Lepilemur ruficaudatus. Taxonomy (NCBI): domain Eukaryota; kingdom Metazoa; phylum Chordata; class Mammalia; order Primates; family Lepilemuridae; genus Lepilemur; species Lepilemur ruficaudatus. Next base: position 7,436 of record CAUYRT010021484.1, on the reverse strand, counting down.
TGGGCCTTGTCCTGGGAACCCGGGCCAGGACACTCTCAGGACTGGGGCAAGGCCCCAAGGCCCCTGTGCGCCAGGCTTTGAGGGACAAAGGGAGGGAAGCCGAGGTCCTAGGAGCACTGGCTGAGGAGCCCATAGGCCTGGATTCAAATGCAGACCCGCCCCTCACCAGGGCGCTGGGGCCAGTCCCTGAGCCTCCAGGGGTCTCACTTAAGGATGAGAGTGCGCTGTCCCCTCCTGGGGCTATGACAACTGTGCACACTCTCAGCACACCACATTCAGGTCCCAGTGGATGTTTCCTAGGAAACTGCACAGGCTTGTTCCTCCTCCTGGTCGTTCTGAAGCCACAGCTTGCCTGTGACAGCGACAGCAAGAATGGGAGGTGGCCTTGCCCTACGGGCTGGGTCTCTGACACCAGCCCCTCCTCTGCAGAGACCCTGAAGGGCAGGGCCTAAGGGATGTGGCAGCCACTGATGACCTGCCCTTCCTGGAGGTGATCAGTGACCACAGGTTTGGGTCGGAGCCTGGGAGGAACAAAGGGAGGGAAGCCGAGGTCCAGCTAGAAGTCTGGCCCATGTCACCACCTCTGTTGCAGGGCTCCTGCCTAAGCCCCAGTCACCCAGGCCTGTGGAGACCCTCTGAGGATGCGGGGAGAACCGCCTGATGCAGGCGCCCTGAGGATGGGCAGTCACCCCTCCCCATGTCCAGGCAACCGACACCTCAAATGGACAGCAGGGCCTGGCAGCCACCAGCCCCATGTGTCCGTTGAGCACTTAAAATGTGGCTTATGTGATTGAGGAAGTGAGTCTTTATTTTAACTTATTTCAATTGAAATAGCCACACCCAGCTAGTGCTGTCACCAGGCTGCAGTGGTTCTCGAACTTTTCTAAGTAAAAGAGTCACCCACAGAGCTTGTTGTAAGCAGACTCAGAGTGCTCCTAGCACTCTGGGAGGCCGAGGCAGGTGGATCGTTTGGGCTCAGGAGTTCAAGACCAGCCTGAGCAAGAGCGAGACCCCATCTCTACTAAAAATAGAAAGAAATTAGCTAGACAACTAAAAATATATAGAAAAAAATTAGCCAGGCATGGTGGCACGTGCCTGTAGTCCCAGCTACTCAGGAAGCTGAGGCAGGAGGATCACTTGAGCCCAGGAGTTTGAGGTTGCTGTGAGCTAGGCTGACACCACAGCACTCCAGCCTGGGTGACAGAGTGAGACTCTGTCTCAAAAAAAAAAGAAAGAAAGTAGACTCAGATTTGGTTTCAGCAGGTCAAGAGAGAGGCCCTGGAGCCCCACATTAATTTGGAGTCGGGACCCTGATGTAGGGGTCACTGGGCCATCTACTCCCTCCTCCACTTCCTCCTCCCTCTTCCCGGGCCTGGCCTTCTCTCTCTCTCTTCTTACTCTTACCTGCTCCATTCCATCCATCTACAGTCTCGTGTTGCTTAGCCATGGGGACACATTCTAAGGATGTGTTATCACACAGTGACTCACACAAGCCCAGGTGCACAGCCTGCTACACAATGTGCAGACCGTTGCAGAGAGGCGAGTATCTGTGCATCTAAATATATCTAAACACGGAAAAGGCAATGGGTTGTGCTGGGACATCGCCAGGTGATAGGAAATTTTTAGTTCTATTATAATCTCATGGGCCCACCTGTGCATATGCAGCCCGTCCCTGGCAGGGTGTTGTCACGTGGCGCCTGACCGTGCCCTGCGTACATCTCACTGAATGGCCGACTGAGCTCAGGAGGCCTTCAATGGGAGGCTGGTGGAGGAGGGGTGAGGCGGGAGGCCCGACTAGGGGGTGTCAGCTTAGGGCAGTGGAGTCAGACGGACCTGTGAACATAGATGTATTACTCAATTCTTCCAGCCTCAGTTTTCTCATCTGAAAAGGAGGGTAGTAACACTTTATAAGAAGGCTGTGAGGGTTAAACGAGCATACAGTAGGAATCCAATAAAGGTGGGCTCCTCTCTGCATCCCTCATCCCCCTCCCGTCTTCCGTTCCCTTCCGGTGAGCCCCCACCTAGAGACCAGGACTACGAATAAGCCACTTCCCCTCATCCCAATAACGGGGACCACAGACCCACCACCAGCATCCGCTTCTGCCTCCTTGCAAACACCACCTCTATGTACCTCTCAACGTCTGTGGATTCTGAACTTTGGGGGTTTTTATACAGCAGTGAGTGCTTAGCAGGTAAACTGAGGCTTGGGGTGGGCACAGTCCCGACCAGGGCTTTCTCCAGGAGACTGGGGGAGGCGTCCTCCTCGTGGCAGATCCAAGGAGCCTGAACTATGCCAAAGGCCTTGGGGAGACCCGGTGGCTCAGGCACTTCACGGAGGTGTCTCAGGAAAGTCAACAATGGCACTGTCCTCAGGGCCCTTAACCACTATCCAGAGCTCCAAGACCTCAGAAACGGCCACTGCGGTCTCAGGAGCTGTCCGTGGGGTCAGTCTGGACCCAACCTGGAGGAAATAGAAAGAGGAGAAGTCCAGCAGCCAGCTGCTCCTGAGCGTGTCCCAAGTGAGAGAGAATCGCTTTGCTGTGGGGAAAGAGGTGACTCTTTCATCTTGCACCGTCCCCAGCCCTGGGGACACTGGGGACGGCTGGTGGCTCCTTTCTGCCAAGCTCTTCTCCATAAATCACAGGCTTCTCAGTTTTCTCAGCCCGATCTGATTACCCCTGGCGTGTTTCAGGTTCCAATAATGTTGTCTACCTTTCCTGGAAACTGGATCTTGCACAATTGCTCCCTGTTGTCTGGAGGAGCCGGGGTGGGGGCAACGGCCGCCGTGCGCAGGGCCCCAGGCCCAGGAAACCACAGATTCCTGAGGGAGGCGGTGGCCCCTCGAGTCAGGACGGAGTTGAGGCCACTCTGATCTCTGTGCTCCTCCTCGGCCCCTGGGGCCCCTTAGACAGAGGTGAGGGGCGCCCTCAGACGTCCCCGGAGCTGGCCTGGCCCCTGGCTCAGCGCTGTCCCTCAGCCTGGCCTTGGCCACCCCACGGCCCAACCTTCCTGGAATAACTTTCGTGGAACAGAAACCAGCTCAGTCTATTTTAAATACAGTAGGAAGATTTTTGCGAGAAGAATTGGGGTGGCTCGCAGACCCCCAGTCCTCTAGGGGGGCTTCAAGGAAAAGAACTTTTCTCCTCTAGTCTGAGTCTGTCACTCTCTGGGGTGACGGGACCCCTGCTTGCCTCTGCGTCTCTGGCCCAGCCTCCCGGCTGGTGCACATGGCCTGTCAAGGCTGCTGCGAATGGTGCCCTCAGGCCGAGCCCGTCACCCAACATGACCCTGGCTCTCAGCCGCCCAGTTCAGCCAACGCAGAGAGGAGGGGCAAGGCGCACCTTGCTCTGGCTTCTCACCAGGTGGCATGTGGTGGCTGGGACAGGAGGAGGAGGGCTGGGAGGGTGACTCTGAAACCCGACCCTGCTGACCTCCTCCTCCGCCCTCAAACCCCACCGCAGACCTACACTCACCTGTCAGGGCTGAGGCGACAAACGGGGAGGCGGGGGGCGGGGGGGCGGGGGGGTGATGTCAAGGCCTCCTCACAAGGCCCTGGCCTGGTGCCCTCACGCCCTGCCAGGCCCTGCCCAGAGAGCGACTCCCGGAAGGAGCAGGAGCCCAGGCCCCTGGGCCCACGCACGGCGTCCTCCTGGAGAGCAGTTCCAGCTGGGGCCAAGGCCCTGCCCCTCTACTGTGCCGGATAATCCCCTGAAGCTGCCTTTGTTCCGTTCCTCTCCCTAATCCAGTGGCAACCAACCGAGCCGCCCCAGCCCTTCCGGGCCTACAGCCCTCCGGCTTCAGGGTCCGTCGGCTTCCGGGGAGGCAGCTGCTCCTGCCAGTCCCCGCCCGATGCGTTTGCCTCCCAGAGGCCCCCGAAGCTCACAAGGGCCGGAAGGCAGCAGCTGGGGCACCGCGGGGCCACAGGGGCAGCTGGGCTAAAGGCCAGGCCAGGCCACCGTGTGTCCCCAGCCTGTGGTGCCCTCCCCTCCTTCCGCGAGGCTCAGCCAGGGCCGCACCCCTCACCGCCCTGTCCGCAGAGCCGCTTCTCTCTCTGACAGGTGGGAATGGGGCTTGATGTGAAAAGCAGCTGGACCAGGGCATCCGCACTTGCTCAGATTTCATGCTGTTGTGATTTAGAATTAGCAGGAAGGAGAGGCAGAGCAGATGTTCCCGTCACTGGGGCCTTTCTCCCCCAAGGCTGCTGCCCTCAGGCCCTGCCCTGCCCTCCTCCCTCAGCCTAACCCTCCTGCCCTCTCCGGCTCCTGGCCAGGCCCACCCTTCCCTAGGCAGCGCAGCAGCTTAGCGGGTTTGCGTTTCGGCACACAGGATGTGCCTCTCTGACTTCCCACAGCTCCAGCTCCTGCCCCACGTGGCAGCAGCCAGCTGGGCCCTGGCTGTCTCACAGGGAGAACCGGGTGCTGTCAACAAGACACAGACACGGGGGGCTACCTGGGGTGGGAGATTTAACAGACCATAATAGAATAGAAATAGAATGGATAGAAATTTGTTCCGTTACTTAATCACTTCATTCATTCGTGCATGCACGTAACAATTGGACATTGCTGTGCCATCAGCAGGGCCACAGTGGGGAGTGATCAGCATCCTCCCCCCAGAGAATCTGGGCAAAGGGCAATCAAACAACTACAAAAGGCGTGAGCCCTCCAAGATAGTGTTGTACTCAGGGCAGTTCCAGAAAGTTCCAGACAACCTAGTGCCTTGCTACTAAAAATGAGGCCGTGAGCCAGCAGCAGTGCCATCCCCTGGTGCAGAAGCTCTGGCTCCATTTCCTCCCCGCAGAGTCAGAACCGTCCTTTTAACAAGACCCCCATGTGCCCCCCCTACCCCCGGCACAGCCTGGGTGCTGGTTCTCAGTCCCCACCCCGAGCTTGAAAACAGCTCTTGCCTGGCGCCTCCCTGACGGATTCTGATCCAATGGCTCGGGGTGTGCCCTGAGCATCAGGGTTATGCAAGTTGCGGGTGATTCTAACAGGCACCAAGGAAAGGACCCCTGGCCGGGAGGAGGACGTGCTTCTGCCATCCCGGCTCACTCCTACGCTCCCTCAGGCTTCCCTTGCCACCCCGGGGAAGCTCTTAGGGGAGGCAGGGAGATCAGAACACGTCACCCTGCGTATAAAACGAGCATAACAGAAACAACTGGCCAGCAGAAGCGTGTGACAGATGTGACAGCTCAACCCTCAAAGCCCCCAAAGCAACGCAGTGGCCTCCGTGGGCCGAGGGTGGACGCAAGGAGGTCAGGGGCCACTGGGCCTTGACTCCGGTCGTGGCTGGAGCGAAGAGGCACGGCAGGAGCGAAGTCCTGGATTCGGGCGGGAAGGCGGGGGCTGCAGGGGCAGACCCCCTCCGGGCTGCGGTGGCTGAGGGACGCCTGGAGCCAGGGGCCACAGGATCCGCTGGGCAGAGTGCTGGGCAGGGCCGCGGGCGTTTCTCTGCCTGCGGGCCGAGTCGGTCAAGAAGTTTCCTTCCGGCGCCCAGGCTGTTCTGTCTCGTTGGTAAGAGCGCGGGAGGGCCGGGACCGCCCTGGGCCTGCACAGGCCCCTCCGGCACGACCCGGTGTGCAGGGCCGATGCGGTGTCCGCGCGGCTGCTTTGTCTCCGCTCAGGCTGCGCGGTGTGGGCCTCGGCTTGCTGGGAGCGACTCAGAGCCGCCCTCGGGGCTCCCGGGCACGTGTGCAGGAAGCAGTCAATCCCCAGTGGCCCTGAGAATGAATGAGCCCCGCCTTGCGACTATTGTTGAAAAAAATCCCAGTGACCGGTTGAGCACCTGCTTTCCTGTAACTTCGTTGCATTTTTCTTCCTCCCTGGGGAGATGAGGGGGAAAGTCTTTGTAGTTTTAAACCCCACATCCTAGTGGCCCTTCCTTCCCGGAAGGAAATGCTCTCACCGTATTGTGGAAAGTGAAAGTCAAGGTCGGCACCCCTCTAGGCCTCCAGTGCGGGCCTCCCTCAGGCCTTTCCCTGTAATCCTCACCCGTCCCGGCCGTGGATGCCAGCGCAGACTCTGGAGCCAGACAGCCTGGCTCGCACCCAGCTCCTCCACTTACTGTGTGACTTTGGCACAGTTCCTTATGTATGGCTGGTGGCGGGTACCCCCTCTGCTCCTTAAAGAGAGACCCACAAAGGTGACTGTTAGGCCCAGCTAAGTTGAAGGATAACCACACGCAGATGCTCACCCAAATAAGAAAGTTTCGATTCCCGGATTTCGAAAATACCACCAACCCCTCCTAATCCTCAATAACCTCCAAAGGTCACAGTGGAAAATCCCTACCTCTTCGCGCCAAAAGCCCCCGGTCTGCCTCCAATAGCATAAAAGCCCTCACCCCTATCAAACAGGCGCGACTTCTTGGGCCCCATTCCTCAGGACCCGTGAACCTCGCCCGGGAGCACTCAATAAAGCCACGTTGTTTGGCCCTACTCTGTCTCTCCACCTTTTTTCTGCTGCCGCCAACTTTACACCTTAACCTCTCTGGGCCTCAATTTCCTCATCGGCAAAGTGGGGATAATAATAGTGTATATCTCATAGGCTTGCAGAGAAGATTAGGTGAGATAAAGTACTTAGCCTCATGGTTGGGCCTCAGCTTCTGGTCTGCCACAGTGCCTGGGTCCTGGGGTTCTAGAATGTGCCTTAGAAAGGCCAGTGTGCTCTGTCAGAGAGGCTATAAGCCTCACCAGGTCATTGCTTTTAGGAGGTCATGTGATAGGCCTTTAAACAAAGTATTAATGCTTCAAAGCACTGATTTAAATTGTGTTATCAGCAGAAATTGAATATTCAAGGCAAGGGGTTTATTGGATCATGAGATAATATTTCTGAGTTTGAGCATTTTAATGGGCTGTTTGAAGTACCCACCAATGAAAAAAAATTAAAGTATTTGAATTGGGATTGTGGAAAATGGTGGAATAGGAGTGCCCTCCTGGCTCTCTGCTCTCAGAATCGGAGGTGAAATAGGCAGACCACTGCACGCGAGTGAACTCCACTTCTACAGGACCAGCTCTGCGGACCTACAGAGAAACAGCGTGGGACACAGGACCTCAGTGGAAAACAGGTGAATCGGAAAACTTCTCACGAAGTAGAGGGACTGACGGGTGCCTTAGAGAGGGAGCCCGGTTCCCGCTCCGGCCGGCCGGCGTCTATGCCGGGATGTTTTGATTCCCTGGGGAGACCACCCTTCCCCCATGGTGCCCCACACCCTCACAAGCAGGGAAGTGGCTGAAGTCTGCGGGCAACAGTGGTATAGGCAGACGGGCTGTGCGGGAGGAAAAAACTGGAGTGGGAAAAACTTTGAACTCTCCGGTGTGCTCCTCTATTTGGGGAGGGCCCTAGCCGAGCAGACGCTCCCCACTGCCACAGGAGTGAGTGCGGAGAGTGCCTTTACCCTGCCCTGGGAACTCGCTGAGGTTTTGGCAGACTCTGGATAGACCT
>CAUYRT010021483.1:0-47880 GCA_963574885.1 Lepilemur ruficaudatus | reverse complement strand
TAGCTGGGTCTACAGGCATGCGCCACCATGCCCGGCTAATTTTTTCTATATATATTTTTAGTTGTCCAGCTAATTTCTTTCTAATTGTAGTAGAGATGGGGTCTCGCTCTTCCTCAGGCTGGTTTCAAACTCCTGACCTCGAGCAATCCGACCGCCTCAGCCTCCCAAAGTGTTAGGATTACAGGCATGAGCCACTGCGCTTGGCCGTAGATAATTTTTTTAACACAATAAAAGATCAAAATGTTTGACACCTCTCTGTGTTGGCCTGAGGGTGGCCACGAATGGTTGGTAGTCACTAGTGGAATTCACTAACATCCCTGTTTTCCTCCTTCTGGGCACTCAGTGGGATCGTGGGTCCCTGCCTTTGAAGCTAGGTGTGGTCGCGCAGCCTGTTTGGGAGGAGGAAATGTGAGTGGCAGTGGGGCGGGCCGCTTCCGGGTGGGAGGCACCTGTGACTCGTCTCGTTGGCTCTCCTGCTGCCTTGGATGTCTGGCGATGTTCTGAATGATGGCTGCTTCACGTGCCTGGCTCTGGGGTGAGGACAGCGATGCTGTGAAGCAAGGCCCTCGATGGACATGTGGTGTGAGATAGACATAAACCTTCGTCATTTAGGCCCCTGAGATTTTGGGGGTTGTGTGGGGGAAGCAGAGCCTAGCCTATTCTAACAGATTCCTCGAGCACTGCTGGTGGGACACCATCAATGTAAAGCAGTCATGCGCCTTTTATCTCGAAATTTTACTTCTGGGAATTTATGAAACAGAGACACTCACGTCCGCAAAGAGGCACGATGAGGATGGCCACTGCAGCTTTGGTCGCAGCAACACAAGACAGAAAACCGCCTACACACTCCGTCAATAGGGAATGGGTTGAAGACGTTGCGGCACATGCGTAGGATGGAGTAATCTGCAACCAGAAAAACCAGGGAGCAGATTTAGATGTGCCCATGTGGTCTTTATCCCAAGATTAGGGATGGGTTAAGACATTAGGGTCCTGGGATTTGAAAAGATTAAGGTGTCCCCTCCCCGCTTTAGCAATGTAAATAAAAGGTTAAAAATCAATCATAAGAAAGATATTAAGAAGCCCATCTTAGATATTTTTATAAAAATAGGATATCTCTGAAAAGGTACCCAATAAGTGCGTTTATTTGTTTCCTAGGGCTGCTGTTAACAAATTACTACAAATTTGATGGCTTCAAACAACAGAAATGTATTATCTTGCAGTTTTAGAGCCCAGGAGCTGAAATCAGGTGTCGGCAGGGCTGTGCTCTCTCCAAAGCTCTAGGGCAGAAAACTTCCTTGTCTTTTCCAGCGTCTGTTGGATCCTGGCTTCCTTGGAGTGAGGTTCTCCCACCTATGCCTCCATCCCCATGTGCCTTCGTCTTTTCTAGGTCTCTCTGTGTCTGAAATCTCCTGCTTCTTTCTCTGGGGACACCAGTCACTGGATTTAGGGCCTACGCTAAACCCAGGAAGTCTAATCACGAGATCCTTAGGTGAATCACATCTGCAAAGACCTTATTTCCAAGCAAGATCACCTCCATGGGTACCAGCGGTTAGGACTGGACTTAACTTTTGGGGTGGACACTGTCCAACTCGCTACAATGGGTAAGTAACAGTGGTTTCCCCTGGGAAGGTCCCCACCTTCCCAGATAAACTTTTCACTGTATATTCTTTTGAACTGTACACATTTTAAAAAACATTTTCTTGCAAAAAATTTTTTTAATTGAACATATGTGCAAAAGGATGGCTTCCCTTACCCTCAAAAGGGTATGCACATTCAAAATGCAGATACTGCTAAATTGCCTGGATTTATGTGCACGCCAGTGGTAGCTGCAGACACCAAGCTTCCGAAGTGGGAGAAGGTGGTCAGGGAGCATTGACAGTGAGCTCGGTCTACTCACTCAGGCTGTGAATGCAAGTCAGGGCCTAGAAGACCATTGTGAGGGAGTGCAAAGGTGAGGAAGCGCATTTTGTAGAGTGGGGAAGACTTGAGGATGCTTGGGGGTGAGGGGAAGGAAGAATGGGGGACAGGGATTTGGAGATAGGGCAGGGAGAGGAGAGAGTGGATGGAGGTAGGCGATCCCTGGGGAGGCCAGCTAGGGACAGGGGAGGGTCAGCCCAGGACACAGTCCTCTCTGCCCTGAAAGAGGAAGGAAGGAGGGGGAAGGATGGGTGTTAACCTAGAAAGCGCTTGGGGTGGAGGGGAGGTTCTGGAGTGGGCTTCTGACTCACCCCGACCACCGCTACCCCTGGAGGGAGAAGGCTGATTATCAGCTGGCCAGTGTATGGGGGACCAAAGCCCTGCCAAGTGGCAAGGGGCCCAGATGGGGCTGCCCCAGCCCAGGAATGCAGTGGAGGATGTGGGATGAGAAGTGACTGCCCCTCTGGTTCCATCTGTCACAGCACCCAGGGTGCCTGTAGGGCTTCTTTTCTCCCCCAACTCCCTCCAAAACACCCACTGCCTGCTGGACAGCAGCCCACTTCATTAGCTTGAGGACATCCTCATCCCCCACTCCCTGGGGACATGTTAAGAAGCCCTGGTAGGTGGGAAGCCTAAGACCCCAAAGGGGAGCAGTGGGGAAAGTTTGCTCCCAGCTAGTCTCATCGCAGGAGTTACCTGTCAGCGAACAATTAATGGGCCCCCACTTTGTGCCAGGATGGTGGGTTATTCAGTGGAGGACCAAAGAACAAAGGGGTGGCTCTGACTTCATCTCACGAAGGTCACCGTCAACCCACAGGTTGCACCGTCTATGCTCACTCAGCTCTCTGAAGTGAGGTCTTGGCAAACAAAGTAGAAAGGGCACCAACTTTGGACTCCAAGACCTAGATGCAGACAGAGCAAGTCATCTCACTGAGTCTGCTGCGCTTCTGCAAGGTGGGTGCAGACAGCCTTCTTAGTGTCTTCCCTAGGTGGCCTTTCCAGGAAGAGCGAGCCTCAGGTTATACCAAGTGCGCAGACACACACATACACGCGATCAGAGGCAGGGAGCTGCCTTCCCCTTTACATCCTCCCTCCTGGCACAGAGTAGGTGTTTACCAGATTCTTGTCCAGTTGTGTTCCTGGAGGTAGTGTGTAAAAGGAATCCTTGCAAACTGAATTATTTGGAACACTAAGCTTGCACCTAGAGTGGCATTCTGAATGTACTTATGCGACATCTTTGCAGATTTAAAACCTGAATCTTTGTGGAATAAATCCCTTGAAATACAGTAGGCTGTAAATCAAAAGCAGGCAGTATCTTCAAGGAGCGGCTAGTTGGTGGCAAGGTCGGTGTGCACGGTACATTAAGGGCAGAGGGGGACAGGCTGGGTTTAGCGGAATGCCACGTTAGGGCCGGTGGAGAGATTTCGGTGGGCAGCGGAGTCCGGAGTCAGATTGATTACGGTCACCGGTCAGGACGAGGAGGCGGGCCGGGAGGAGGTGACCTAACATCGTTCGAGCGGGAGGAGCGGGTGGTTGACAGGTGGCAAGACAGACCCCAGACGCACTGACGAGGTGGGCCCAGCCGAATTCAGAGTTTGGCGTCCCACGTGGGGCTCGGGGTGAGAGGCGGAGAGGAGGCGCCTCGGAGCGCTGGGCCGCTTTCCAGCCCAGTTAGGATTTGGGGTTGGTTTTTCCTCTTTCTGAGCTAATCGGACGCTGTTTGGGGAGGGCGAGGCCAAAACCTGATCCTCCAGTCGGGGGCTCCGTTAATGTTTAATCGGATAGGATCGTCCGATGGACCTCCGGTGGCGTGATCGCGCCCCAGGAGTCAAGCACCCACACCCTAGGTTCCCGCGCCGCGTTGAGGCGCGCAAGGCTGCAGGCGGAGCCGCGCCGCTCACTTTGAGGTCCGATCCTGGGAGCGTGAGCCAGGCAGAGACGGTCCAGAGCCCCGACCCTGGGCGCCCCTTCCTGTGCCTTGCCCCCGCCGGGCCGAGCTCCCGCGCACGCACCGTCCTACTCCCTGCAAGGCACAGGTGTCGCCAGCGTGGACTACGCTCGGCCCCAGGTCTCCCCGCCAGGACGCCGCCCTCTTCTCTCGCCCTGATGGGCAGCGGCAGTTCCAGGCGGCTGTGGTGGCCGCTGTCGCCGCTGCTGCTGCTGCTGCTCCTGGGTCACGCTGGCGCCGGCGCGCCGGAGGACGAGGACGGCGACTACGAGGAGCTGGTGCTCTCCTTCGGTTCAGAGGAGGACGGACCGGCCGACGCGGCCCAGCACACGGTCACCGCCACCTTCCACCGCTGCGCCAAGGTGCGGGCATCGGGGTGCGGGGCGGGGGCGAACCCGCCGGGGAACCGATGCGGATGCCGCCCCCTCTCCGGCCTCAGTGTCCTCCCTGTAAAGGAGGAGCTGGAGTGAAGGTCTCCCTCTGCTCACCAGACGACGGGCTTGGCGCGATCTAGGGGGCTGCAGGCACGGTGGTGGCAGCCATAGGGACCGCTGGGGCTTTGGGGACGGTGGGAACGTTCTCGGGGCTGGGAGACCCGGAGGCACGAGGTAGGGCGAGCAGAGCACTGCCGGGACCGCCCGCCCAGATTCCAGACCTTCTGCACCAGGACTCAGGGGAACGCGCTCAGAGCGGCGAAGCCGGCTTGCTGCTGTCCTGCTTCCTGACTTGGGTCGGGAAACAACGGCAGTGGAGAGACGGCACTGCCTGAGACGCGGTGTGGTGGCAGGGACGCCAGGCAAGGCAATTTCTTCCTGCCACAGAACTCATACTGTAGCGTTGCAGTTTTCAGCTGAAGAAAAGAACAAACTAAGAGGAAGGGGCGGAGTTATTCTCAAGGCCGGTCGGTGTCCGAAGCTCAGGCAGGGAAGGCCCTTGGCGCTTGGGGCCGGCGGCTGGCGCTCCTGGTAGCCGGGACCCGAGGCTGAGCCCGGTCTGGGTCTGCCAAGGCTGGGTGGGCCGAGTTTCCCGAACAACTCCTGCCAGCACCTGGCACTCCCGCCCGGCGCCGACAGCTGGTTTTCTCCTATTATAACCTTTCCAGGGCTTGGCTGAGGTTCAGTCCCCCCAGCCTGGAGTCAGACCCGGGTTGAATGCTGGCTTCATCTCACTGGCTGTGTGGTGCTTGGCAAGTCACTTAACCATGAGCTTCCATTTCCTTATCTTTACAAGGGAGGTGATAATCCTTCCTCTAGGTTGTTGTGACGATTCAGTGGCAGCAAATTGGGGGGAATGAAGGGAAAGGACTTTTGTTGAACACATGAGTGATCTCACAGTGTAAACCCAGGAAAAGATCACTTGCAGAAAGTAGTTATGTCCCTGGCTTCAGTGAGACCTGCTTGTGACATGCTCTTTGCTCCACATGGCAGCTCTTGGGACAGGGGAAATTTCTGTCTTAACAGCTGCTGGTCTACCCTTCTGCCTGAGTGTGTTGGGCGGCAGGGAGTCAGGCCCTGGCTCAGCTCAGAGCAGCCTCTTCCTTCTTCCTTGAGCCTCTCACCATCTATGGAAATGTTGTGGTAGTAAGAAAGGGCATTTCAAGTCACTCCTGCCCCAGAACAACTGTTCTGGAAGTTGTGAGTAAGCAGAGGCTGGACAACCACCTGAACCAAACACTTGAGGGTGTTTCTTCTCTGGTGGAAGTTTGGAAGTTTATTTATTGATTCATTCAATGGATATTTTGTGGGAATCTAATTTAGAATAATTTTTTTTTGCAAGCAGAAAAGGATTCTAGACTAGTCCTTTTATTTTAGTCGTGAGACACCGAGGCCTAGAGAGAGGAAGGCCTAGGCTTTCAGGACTCTGATTCCACTGTACCAGACACCCTCCCAATTCATTAGAATTTCATTTAGCAGAGGGCATTTTAGGTGGGTCTTGAAGTATAAATAGGAGTTCAGCAAATGAAGGTGGCAGGATTATTTTATTCTAGGCGTATGGGGTGGCATAAACAAAGGTACGGAGCTGGGGAAGCCAGAGGTGGAGAATAAGGAGCACAAAGTTCTGACAAAGTTCTCATCCATCTTCAGACATGTAGAATGTTCTGAAAACCAAAAGGCTTTTTTTGTAATTTACTTGATGGTAGCACTTGACCGGAGGTTATTTATAGTGTACGTATTCCACTTGTGAGAACATGCATATTCATGTCTTACTGCATAGATTACAGTATTCAGCTCCAGACTTCTCTGAGTAGACTCCCTGATGGCCCATTACTGTCTTTCTAAAACCCAGACACGTTCTGAGTTTTAAAACCCATTTGGTCCTAGGGCTTTGGATAAAGGGTGTGGACCCCATTCTACTCTGGCAGGGGTTCATGGTGCACATACAGAGATGTGGAAGATGAGGCCGCAGAGGTAGGTTGAGGAGGGGCCAAGGAGGAACCTGGAGTTTGGATTTTATCCATTAGTGACCAGGCCTCTAAATCTCATGTTGGAATTTGATCCCCAATATTGAAGGTGGGGCCCAGTGGGAGGTGTTTGGGTCATGGGCATGGATCCCTCATGAACGGCTTGGTGCTGTCTTTGTGGTAATGAATGATTTCTCCGTTATTTCCCATGAGGGCTCGTTGTTCAAAAGAGCCCGGGGCCTTGGCCCTCCCTCTTGCTTCCTCTCTCACTGTGTGATCTCTGCACACACCAGCTCCCCTTCCCCTTCTGCCAAGCAGCTGGAGGCCCTCATCAGAAGCAAATGCTGGCACCATGCTTGTTGTACAGCCTGCAGAACTGTGAGCCAAATAAGCCTCTTTTCTTTATAAATTGCCAAGCCTGAGGTATTCCTTTATAGCAACACGAAAGGACTAAGACAGTGACCTTTACCCTTTTCTCCCTGTTTGAGAAATGTTGCCTTTGCTCATTCAGTCGTCCCTTCCACCTGCATTTGCACAATATCCAGCTGGGAGCTACACACAACCATCTCTCTTGGCCTTCCTAGCACTCCTGTGCCATAGGTATTGTGGTCCCTCCAATACAGAGGAGACATCTGAGGCTCAGAGAGGTTGAGTGACTTGCTTATGGCAGCACAGCCAGTAGATATTAGAGTTTGGATTCAGGTCCACATTTTTTGGCTCAAAAGCTCTTGAGTGTTCTCCTCTGGACTGCCTCTGGAGGGGAGTCATGGAGGTCCTAGAATGGGGAGGGAGAGATTTATTCTGATTTGGGGATGGGGAGGGGGTGACTTTGGGCAGGGCCTCCAGGGGTGACCAGGCCTTGGTTGGGCCCATACAGAGCAAGATGCAGGGTCGGAGCAGAGCCTGTTGTTGAGTGCAGCCTGTAGTTCCCATTTTTTCCTGACTGCCAAATTTGAAAGTATTATATAAACTATGTTAATACTTAGAGTTGACCTATATGTGGTATTTTGACTGGTTTTTGGTCCTCATTTGGTAACTTCTGCTTATGGTGTACTATGCTCTATGGCATCTCTTTTCTTGTAATTCTAATTTGTAAATAGAGATGAGATAAGGGCACGTCGGGTTTGTTGGGCTTTTTCCATGTCATCATGTGCCTCCTTTTGTGGGACCAGGATGCCTGGAGATTGCCGGGCACATACGTGGTGGTGCTGAAGGAGGACAGCCACCACTCGCAGCCCGAGCGCACTGCCCGCCGCCTGCGGGCCCAGGCCGCCCGCCGGGGCTACCTCACCAAGGTCCTGTATGTCTTCCACGACCTCTTTCCTGGCTTCCTGGTGAAGATGAGCAGCGACCTGTTGGAACTGGTGAGCACCCTCCCTGGGTGTGGCCCTTCCCAATAGGGCCAGGCCACCACATACATGCTGGGGACTGTCCTTATTGTGCCCATTGCTGAAAATCAGAAGGAGACAACAAACATTAATTGAGCACTTATTAGGTACCAAGCACAGTGACTACTGGCTTTATGTATAGAATACCCTCTAAGTCTGACCATGCCCCAGTGGCACATCCACCTTCATTTGAAAGAAGAGGAGACTGAGGTCCAGAAGGGACCACACAGACAGACAGCTAAGGGCAGAGCTGGGATCAAACCTGTCGTCTGTCTGCCAGCCATTCTTGTGTTGATGCATCTGCTGCCTCTGGAATAAGGCCCTGGGACATTCAGTGGAGCCTGAGTCATTTTATATAAGCATGACTCAAGGGTCCAAAATTCCTTTAGGCTGATGCTATCCTGAGTAAGATTCCTCCTCTAGGATAGGGTGGCTCTTCTCCCTCCTGGATGTCACATCTTTGGTGGAAGGGCAGAAAGGGGACTGAGTAGATGAGGAATTACCCTGGCCCTAGTGTTTCGAATGCAAATCTTAAAAGCATTTTTTTATTTTTGCCTCTGCCCTCACCTCCAAGGCCACACCTTCCCTGTCCCCTAACTGGATGAGAACACATGGTTCTCATTTTCACACTGATTCTCTACGTGGCTGGGGTGCTTCTCAGCTTCCTGCAGATGTTGAGGCCCAGAGTGGGACAGGGTCTTGCCTGAGGTCACACAGCATGTAACTAGCAGAGTCAGAGTTTGGATCCAGGTCCCCTAGCTCTGCCACACTGCTGCCCCATGTGTGAATCAGTTCAGCAATCAGTGGCTGAGTGACTACTGTGTGCCAAGTCCAGGGGGCAATGACAGGGAGTAAGGGAGACCAACGAGTAAATGCCTTCCATCAGTCTGCTCAACACACACTTAATCAGGCCTGCTGTGTGCTGCAGAGGTGAAGATGAGGCCGCCCCACGCCGTTCTCTCGAGCTCACAGCTCGGGAGGAGACTGACCAGTGATTGCCAGGACAGTTGACTGTGGGACAACGTGCTCAGCATGGGGAGGGACGGGGAAGGGCACCGGGTGGCAAGTGGCAGCCCCACAGGCAGCTTCTCAGAGGAGGGGAGGCTGAGTAGAAGGCTGCTGGCTTTTGCCATTGAGAGCTGGCCTCTGGAGTCGCACCAGCATGGGTTCGAGTCCCGTTCACCCCTTACTAGTTTGTCTGACTTGGGCAAATTTCTTCACCTCTCTGACCCTCAATACCCTCTCTGCAAGCCAGGCCCAATAACAGGAACAGTCAGTTAAGGACCAAAGGAGATCATGAAGTATTTCAGCAGATGCTAAGTGCAGAAACTCATCGAGGTGTGGGTAGGTTAAGGAGCCTCCAGGGACCCTGAGGCAGCCAGAGACTAGTTGTGGCGGAGAGTTGTTACCACCTCTAGGTTAGAAGGGTGAGGAGAGGGAGCAGTTTTCCTCTGCTCAGTGGGAGCTGGCATCGTGGAGGAGGGGCCGCCCACGGGGCATCACCCAAGGGTGCAGCCACTGCCAGAACCCTGCACTG
Source organism: Lepilemur ruficaudatus (assembly GCA_963574885.1). Taxonomy (NCBI): domain Eukaryota; kingdom Metazoa; phylum Chordata; class Mammalia; order Primates; family Lepilemuridae; genus Lepilemur; species Lepilemur ruficaudatus. Next base: position 38,689 of record CAUYRT010021483.1, on the reverse strand, counting down.
AAGCAGGGAGTGGAGCCGACACACCCTTGTCCCCAAACTGCTGCTGGTGCCTCCTGTGGGCTGAGCCCAGCTGGCAGCTGCTGCCCGGGTCCTGGCGCTGCAGGCTGCAGGGTCAGCCTCCTGGCGCAGCCTGGGGCGGAGGAGGTTGGGGATAGATCCGGGGATGAATGGAATTGCCGGGGCTGTTATGTCATGATTTGGAGTCCTGGGCCCGAGTTTCACTCCCTGTCCAGCCTTCCAGACCCTTGGCACTGCCTGGTTTCACCGACGAGATGTCAAATTCAGAATCCTTCCTGGAAGGGCTCCTCCGTGCTGGGTGTGTGGGGCGCAGCTGCAGAGACTTGGGCATGCTGGGCTCCCGGCCTGATCGGGCATGGGGAGATCCCGGCTCCTGTCTGTCGTCCGGGGCACCGGGAGGGAGTGCATGGGGCCGAGGTGGGGGGTCCTGGGCTGGGATGTGGGCACAGGCTTGGTCAGGTGGGGCCAGGGCTGTGGCTGTGTTTGCTGCTGGCCCAATGGCTCAAGCAGTGTCCCTGGCCTCTCTGGCTTCTGCAGGCCCTGAAGTTGCCCCATGTCGAGTATATCGAGGAGGACTCCTCTGTCTTTGCCCAGAGCGTTCCGTGGAACCTGGACCGGATCACGCCTGTGCGGCACCAGAATGAATACCACCCCCCCAGTAAGACCCCCGTGCCTGCCCCTTGCCGTTGCAGCCGGATCCACCTGCTTCCTCCCGATCCAATTGGAAACGGTGAAGTCCAGGGCAGACTGTCAGGGAACTTCCAGCACAGCTCTTCTCTCCAAGGCTGCACCTCGTTTCAGGTGGAAACAGCGCCTGTGAGCCCTCCCGGCACCTTGCGGAGTGGAGAACACTTGGACTTGGAGCCGGGAGGCCCAGACTCACGTGTCCCCTCTGAGCCTCGGTTTCCTGTCTGTGACATGCACTGGCCAGCTCAGCTGCCAGAAAAATCCTGTTCTGTCTCCTTCTGAGGTTTGGTGAGGTGTGAAAGGCTATAATAGGGGCTTGGTTTATCTTACACCGTAGAATTTATTATTTTTTGAATGTTCATGTTGTCAGTTTATGATGCCAATATTACAGAGCCTAACACTGGCTCTGTCGTTTGCCAGCTGTGTGGCTTTAGACAGTTACCCACCCTCTCTGTGCCTCCTTTTCCTTATCTGTAAAATAGAGATATAATAGTCTGTAGCTCATGAGGATTTTTGAAGATTAAATGAGTTAATATGTCCAAGGTGCTCACAACAAGGCCCGGAATGTGTTGCACGGTCCCTGTGTTGACTACAACATTAACCTCATGGTTTTTCTGTCCCCTCCTGCAAATGTCACCTTGGAAAGATGGAGGCAGCCTGGTGGAGGTGTATCTCTTAGACACCAGCATCCAGAGCGGCCACCGGGAAATTGAGGGCCGGGTCACAGTCACTGACTTTGAGAGTGTACCCGAGGAGGATGGGACCCGCTTCCACAGACAGGTAAGCCTGACCTCAGATGGGAGGCCGGCCCCAGCCCTCATCCCTGTCCTGGAGGTGGGTGGGGACTGCTGGTCTGGCCCCCCAGCTGTCACTGTCTTGTCCCTGCCATCAGTTGTGGGGTGGGGGTATCCATTCAGCCAGCCCTGCAGAGGTATTATGGGATGGGTGAGCTTTCCCACATGGCCCTTGTGTTGGTCGAGCAGGCGAGCAAGTGTGACAACCACGGCACCCACCTGGCAGGGGTGGTCGGCGGCCGGGATGCTGGCGTGGCCAAGGGCACCAGCCTGCGCAGCCTGCGCGTGCTCAACTGCCAAGGAAAGGGCACGGTCAGCGGCACCCTCATAGGTGAGTGATGGCTTCAGGTGGCACTGGTCTCTCTCTGTCTGGACCTTCTGGGGGAGGTGGCTGAAGCCCAGGGAGAAATGAAGTGTCCTAACTGAGGAGGCTGAGACAGCCTCTGCCCTGGAGCCAGAGTCCCAGAGTGTCAGAGCTGGCAGGGCCCCAGAGGCCCCCAAAGTCACACGGCCTTGACCCTGGGTCAGTGGTCTTGCCACAGTTCTACACTGCTCCTCTTTTCAAATCCCTTAACGTGTTTATGCATTTTGTCATGCTTTCTTAGATTCAGATGGCCCCCATGTGGTGATCTAAGCAAACGTTTTCCACTTTCTGCTTGCCTGCCTCTAAGACTAGGGGCCTCACTTGCTTGCGTGGCTGATGGGCCTTGCAGGTCACCCAGGCCAGGCAGCCTCGGTGGAGGAACTGGCAGAGGACCTTTCCTAGACTTTTGCAGGATACTCCATCCAGTCCACCTGGTGGGCCTCCTGTGAGGTCCAGCTGAGAGCCAGGCCTCTGGTGGCCTGTGGACAGAGAAAAGAGAGGGAGCTCTCGAGTACTGACTTCTTCCCGTGCCCACACACTAAGCAAAGGGCTTTATACGCCATGCCCTGGGGCTGGCATTGCTCTGCTAAACAGTTGCTAAAATCAGCCCAGAGAGAGGAGGTGACTTGCCCAGGGTTACACACCTAGAGCCAGTGACCACAGTGGGGACGGTGCTGGTGGCTTGACTTCCCACTGCAAGCCCCAGGCCCCTGGGTCAAACATTGGCTCTGGAGCCGGCAGAGGCAGCCCACAGGCCTGTCTGAAAGCCCAGAAGGCCGGGAGCCTGCCTGCTGCCCCATAGGCTCTGCCCTGAGGCTTCCTGTCTAGCATGGGCTTGGATTTGATTTCAAAGGCAAGAATCAATAACCTCCTGCCCCATCAGGTGACCCCTGGTGCCTGTCCCACTGCTTTATTGACTGATCCGGGCTCAGGAAGGCCAGTTCCTGAAGGTCGGTGTGTGTGGGAGGAGGCTGCCCCGGCCTGGTGCTCTGGCCTCTTTGGGGTCCCAGTGAGTGTGTGGAAGGCGCCTAGCACGTTACCTGGCACAGAGCAGGGGCTCAGCAAACAGTAGTACTTTCCTGGCCACTGCCATTCTCCTCCTCTGTAGACAGGTGGTTGTGTGTCAGGTCTGAGCACAGAGATGCACACACAGCAGGTGCTTAATACCGGGCAGCTGTAACTGTGGCTGTTTTTCCTCCACCTGCATGCCCGGTTCCTCTCTACTCTCCCCTGGTGTGAGGGACCTCCCCCGCCATCTCCTAGGAGGAGCAAGACTGTGGGATCTCAACTCCTACCTCTGCCATGGCCCTGGGGGACACCTCAGAGGCCTGGATCCAGAAGATTCTGAGAGGTTGGCCAGGCCACTCCCCCATTTGACAGAGGAGAAGCTGTCAGCTCCAGGTCTCCTAGCAAGTCAGGGCCAGAGCTTCCGGGCTGGTGAGGGAGTGGAGCCATCACCGGCGACAGTGGCATGGTACAGACGCAGTCTGCACACTCAGCTCTGAGATGGAGCAGCCGAGGCCAGGGAGCCATACCCTCCAGGGCAGACAGCTACTGGGCCTCCAAAGCGCGGAGTCGCAGTCCTCAGGACAATCCAAGGAACTGTTGTCCCTGTGCTACAGAGGGTGGGGCATGCAGCGGGTAAGTGGGCAGTTAGGAGTTTGTGTGGGTCCAGAACTCAGTGTCACAGCAGAGGGGCACCTGAGCCAGGCCTCAGAGAATGGCAGAGAGGAGTGTGAAGCCAGAGGTGGGGCTGGGGCCCTTCTCATCCCCCTGAGGACTTGACTTATCCTCCTGGTGCCTGTTTCTTGGAAAGAAATAATATTAATAACAAGGTAATTGTGAGAATCCTGTAAGTTTGTACATTCAGACGCTTGGGAAGAGAGCCTGGCGCGGGCAAGTGCCCAGTTTGGGCTAGTGTCATTGCGGCTGCCATTGTTAATATGTTCTAGTCCGTAATCGCTGGGTTCTCTGGGGAAATAGCCAGAGGGAGGCGTGCAAGAGTGTTCGGGACTCGGCTCTCGTGGGGGCTGCAAGTCTGAAATCTGCAGGCCAGGCGGATTTGAGGCCGCAGGGTTGAGTCTGAAGGCAGCCTGGGGACAGAATTCTTCCTTCCTCGGGGCCTCAGTCTCAGCCTTTTCTCTTCAACTGATTGCACGAGGCCATCAACTGATTGCACAAGGCCCACCTACATGATAGCAGGCAGTCTGCTTTACTCAGTCTCATTTAAATGTTGGCCACATCTAAAAAATACTCTCACTCAGCACTTTGGCTGGTGTTTGACCAAACGTTGGGGCACCAAGCTGGCACACAGAATTAACCATCACCCTGTGCCTCTGAGGGAGGGGCTGGGGGAAAGGAGCATGTCTCCCTAGGGGGTGACCTTGGCCTTGTCCTCCCAGGCCTGGAGTTTATTTGGAAAAGCCAGCTGGTCCAGCCCGTGCGGCCACTGGTGGTGCTGTTGCCCCTGGCGGGTGGGTACAGCCGGGTCCTCAATGCCGCCTGCCAGCGCCTGGTGAGGACTGGGGTGGTGCTGGTCGCAGCTGCCGGCAACTTCCAGGACGATGCCTGCCTCTACTCTCCAGCCTCCGCTCCTGAGGTAGGTGTCGGCGCTGTTGCCCCCAGAATGGCGGGGAGGGGGCAGGTGGGCCCCTGTGGCTGCATGCGGTGTTCCCCAGGCTGGGCTGGCTTGGCTCTGGGAGAGGTTGTCAGAGACCTCGCTTGAGGCGGGAGCCGGGGGACGGAGGGGCTTGAACTCCAAGTCTGAACCACAGCGAGTTCCGGGGGGGGGGTGGGAACACAGAGATGGAGCCTCTGCCCTGCAGGAGCTGGTGGCCTAACAGGGCTGTGACTGTCCTTCAGCTGATCACTGTCTGCAGGGCACCTACTGCGTGTCAGGCTGTCTAGGCACTGAGGGTCCTGAGAGGAACCACTCAGTCTGTCCCACTTCTGATCTGTCGTGTGTGGGGCATGTGGGGTGCAGATGCAGACCTGACAGTGATACCCAGGCCCTCCTGGCCATCAGAGGCTCCCCTGGCTGAGCTGACAGTCACCTAAAGCAAACAAAGCCCACAAGTCTCCGCCTTGCCCTCTCTTGTTTGCTCCATGGTGATCGTAACCACCTGGTACACCGCTTGGTTTCCTCTTTACCTGTTTATCGTCTGTCCCATACCGGAATGTAAACCCCACAGGGCACTGGGAGTGGTGCCTGGCACTTGGCAGAGGGGAGCACTGAGGCGGGGCAGGGGGTCCCAGAGTGCCGCCTGGAGAGTCAGATTTCCCCTAGGAGGGGACATTAGAGGGGACCCTAACAGGCATATAGGAGTTGGCCAGCCCAGCTGGCAAAGCCTCAGTCTGTCCCCACAGCCCCTCAGCTCCGTTCTCTGCCACTCACCTCACCTTTCCAGGTCATCACGGTTGGAGCCACCAATGCCCAGGACCAGCCAATGACCCTGGGGGCTTTGGGGACCAACTTTGGCCGCTGTGTGGACCTCTTTGCCCCAGGGGAAGATATCATTGGTGCCTCAAGCGACTGCAGCACCTGCTTCGTGTCACAGAGTGGGACATCACAGGCCGCCGCCCATGTGGCTGGTGAGTCACCGCCCACCACCTTGGCCACCACGCTGCCAACAGCCCTTTTGTCAGGCAGGGTCTGTGCCAGGACCTCCCTGTGCCAGGCTTTGTGCTGGGCACAGGGACCAGGGATGAGGCAGACCCAACGGAGCCCTTGGGGACACCCAGACTGATGTCTGACACCTGGGAGGCAGGTGAGCACACAAAGGGAACACAAGTAGTCAGGGCTGTGTTAGAGGGAACCCAGAGGAGCCACTTGCCCAGCCTGAGGGTCAGTGAAGGCTTCTTGGAGGAGGGACATTTGATCTGGGCTTGGTGGATGAGTAGGAGTTCACCTGGCAGACAAAACAGCAAATTCCCAAGGCGCAGAAGTGTGAGAGCAGGACGTCTTACCATCTGGCTTTCGCTTAGCAAGGCGCTGTATGTGGCTTACCTTCGGATACAGAAGCTTGGTGTCCTTGCGCGTGTGCATGTGCTCTGGCAGGACCCCTGGTCGGGGAGGAAGGCCAGGCTGCCCCAGCTCTCCCCCATCACCCTAGGCATTGCAGCGGTGATGCTGGCCGCCGAGCCGGAGCTCACCCTGGCAGAGCTGAGGCAGAGGCTGCTCCGTTTCTCTGCCAAAGACGTCATCAATGAGGCCTGGTTTCCTGAGAACCAGCGAGTGCTGACCCCCAACCTGGTGGCGGCCCTGCCCCCCAGCGCCCACAGAGCAGGTGAGCAGGATGGCAGGACTGGGGGCAAGTCCAGGCTGGGGCTGGGGGGCCCTCTGTGACCTTGGCAGTCTCTGTCCTCTCCCCCGCCTGTACGAGGAGGATGTGCCACCTTAAATAGGATTAAACGAGCATGGGGCTCTGGTGGGGCTGCACAACACTTTCATAACACGTCTTTATGGGAAAAGTTGAGTATGTTCTTTAAGCCTCCCTACCACGAACTAAAGACTTTTCTGGAGTCCTTGGTGGAGGTTCCGCCTCTGCCCTGGCACCCGTTCTCAGCCCAGGCTTGTTGCAGGTGGGCAGCTGCTCTGCAGGAGCGTGTGGTCCGCGCCCTCGGGGCCCACGCGGATGGCCACGGCGGTGGCTCGCTGCGCCCCGCAGGAGGAGCTGCTGAGCTGCTCAGGCTTCTCCAGGAGCGGGAAGCGGCGGGGCGAGCGCATTGAGGTGACTGTACCCCTCCGCTGCGTGCGTGTCGGTGCACGGAGCAGGAGTCTCCCTTCTGAGCCCTCAGTGAACCCCAGCAAACCCTTCTGTCCTCTGACTCTGGTCCCCTTAAAGGGTCGGCCAGAGCAGGAGTCAGGGCACAGCTTGTGGCGTGAGGTTGGGCGCTGCCGCAGAGCCCCGCTAGGGAAGGGCTTCCGGAGATTGCAGGGCGGCACTGGGTCCACTCGCACTCAGGGCTTTGCTGCTTCTGGACTCAGCCCCCGCCTCTAAGGCCCTTTTCGCTCAGATGTTTCATTGTCCTGGGCGCTGAGAAATCTCAAAGCAGCAAAAAAGGGGCTTGATGTTAATGCTGCAGAGTGGCATTTGGCAGAAGGGCAGTGCCTAGCCAAGTGGGGTGGGGGGCATTTCCAGTCTGGGAGATGGTGCCTGAGTGCTCATTCGAGAGCCTGAGTGGGTCAGGCTGGGTCCTTGCTCAGGCCTGGTGGGTTTCCTTGTATCTCCGTTTTGAAGCCCCCCCACTCTCAGCGTCTGCAAGAACCTTTGCACGCACACAGCTGCCCAAGTCTTCCTCTGGCAGGAGTGAGTGCCTTGTCCCCAGAGGGTCTGGCCTGCCCCTGGTGGGACATTGATGAGGGTCCCTGGGGCTTGGACTAGGTGCTTAAACCCCTCCTGGGTTTCTGAGCCCATTCTAAAGCAGGTTCCTGCTTCTGTCTTTACCTCCCAGGCCCGAGGGGGCAGGCGTGTCTGCCTGGCCCACAATGCATTCAGGGGCCAGGGTGTCTACGCCATTGCCAGGTGCTGCCTGCTACCCCAGGCCAACTGTAGTGTCCACACTGCTCCACCAGCCCGGACAGGCATGGAGACCCGCATCCGCTGCCACTGGCAGGGCCATGTCCTCACAGGTAGGAGGCTGGGCCCTGCCCTGGGGTGAGGAGGAGTCCCTGTCTCCTTACGCACCCGGCGCCTACAGGCTTGGTCCTCACGAGTGTGATCGGTCAGACTCTGGAGCCTGACTTCCCATCGCACGCCCTGGCTCTGCCACTTCCATGCGTGTGACCCTGGGCAGGCAGCTTTTCCTTCCTCTATAAGAGGGCTGAAGGTCGTACCTGCCTTCCAGGGTTGTGGGGAGCTGTGTGGTGTCTCAAGCATGGGCCTGGCACACAGCAGGTGCTTTGCCAAGGCAGTGCAGTGCAAGGGAGGAGGTTGGGGACTCCCAGGCTGGATCTGAAAGTGGGGCAGACCTGGGTCTGACTCCACTGTGCCACTCAACAGCTGTGTGACCTGGGCAAGTTACTTTACATCTCTGTGCCTCAGAGAAACATGTCCGTTTCCTCATCAGTCCATGGGGATGATGGGTGCTAAGCACTTAGTTTAGTGCTGGGACAATATGAATTCTATCTAGCCTTATTATTATTGTCATCTGTTGCTGTAAAATCTATTCTCTGGTATAGGTAACTACTGATCAGCTACCCTGGGTCAGAAACACGACGAGGCAGGGAGCAGGAAGCTCAGATGGAGGCCTGTGGGCACTAAGGGATGGTGCCCCTCAGGTGGGGAGGAGGCTGAGCTTGGGTGGACGGGAGGTGTTTGGGATGTAGCCTGGAGTCACTAGCTCGGGAGCTGATTCTCGATCGAGTGTGCCCGGGTGGGGCCGCTGCAGGTTAGGAAACGAGGGTGGGGGTGAGGCCCTGGCTGGGAAGAGCAGGCTGGCGTGCAGGAGGGACTGCCAGTCAGGAGGCGGGCGTCCTTGTGCAGGGAGGAGGTGCAGTCAGGTCCAGGGGGCCTGGCTTGGCAGGGGGTCTGCTGTGTTCCGGTTGCTCTCCCCTTCGGGAGAGTCCCTCAGGTGAGTGCAAGGGCATGTGCCAGGTAGAATCACAGTCTCACTCTCCAGGAAGCACGTCCAAAAGAGCCCCATTTGCAGCTAAGGGAGCTGCAGGCCTGACAGGCTGAGTGCCTTCCCCAAGGCCTCACAGCTAGGACACAGAATGCTAGTGACTGTGACCCTGTGTGGACAGTACACGGGCCACACACCGGGCACCATGCTGGGGCTTCGCATGCGTGTCCCTGTGAGTAGGTGCTCTTACTCTTCATTTTACAAATAGGGAAACTGAGGCTCACTCTAGTTGAGTGACTGCTATCTGAGGTTTCATAGCCAGAGGGTGTGTCTGGTTCCCAAGCCCATGGAGGGTGTCCCCGGCTGCCCCAGACAGACCCTCTGAACTTCCGCCTGGTGGCTGGCCGGGGAGGAGGGACTCGGGGGGGTCAAGCACCTAAGGCCTTACAGCCCCTGCCTCATTGCCTCATCTCTGGACAGAAGGGACATGATGTTTTCCCTGGAAGCTAAGGCTCAGAGAGGTCGAATGCTCTCCTAACATCACACAGCAGATCAGTAGCAGAGTTGAGCTGGGAATCCAGAATTCCTGTTGCTCAGGCCAGCATCTCTTTTCTACCTTGAGTTTCTGGGTTTCCCAGCTCTTGCTTAAGACCCTAAGAGATAGGGTCCAGTGGGGTGGGGAGTGGAGACTGAGGGCAGTCCACTGTCTGAGCTGGCCCTCCTCTGCCCCAGGCTGCAGCTCCCACTGGGAGGCGGAGGACCTTGGCACCCACAGCCGGCCTGTGCTGAGGCCACGAGGTCAGCGCAACCAGTGTGTGGGCCACAAGGAGGCCAGTGTCCACGCTTCCTGCTGCCACGCCCCGGGGCTGGAGTGCAAAGTCAAGGAGCACGGGGTCCCGGGCCCCGCGGAGCAGGTGAAGAGGCGTGTGGGTTGGGGGGGGGGCCTGGTGCCCGCAGCAGAGTGGCATGTGTCTGTCCTGTGCAGCTTTGCTGTCAGCATCTGTGCTGCCACCGTACCATCACGCATCAGGGGGGTGGTTTGTGGGGTAGATGCTGCGTTGCCACTGTGTGGGCAGCGTTGCCACTGTGTGGGCAGCACGTGCGTGTGTGTTGTGTGTGGCTGGGCCTGTTTTTGCTTTTTTCCAGATCAGTAAGGTTTGCTGTCTGGGCAGCCCACTCCCCTTGGGGGAGAATATGCCTGAATACAGCATAAAGAAATGCAGCACACATGCATTTATTGATCGATCCATTTAACAAATCTGCTGGGAGATTGCTTGGGGCAAGGAGCTCCGCTGTACTCTGAGGACAGAGCTGACTCAGCGTGACCCAGAGGGCGGCACCTGAGCTGAGTGCAGCAAGGCAAGGAAGGGCCCCGCAAGGGAGGACGAGGCAGTGTCGAGGCCTGGTGTGTGAGAGCCGGGCCCTCCCGAAACCTGGGTGCAATGTACCACCATTTGCTCTGTAAATCCTTTTTAAAAGCCGCAGGGAGCTTCTTAATAGGAGACCCTAAGGAGTCCACTGTTAAAAGGACGCAGACTAGGTTTAAACGTGCGAGACTGTGGTGACTGTGGTCTGGGCGCTGCATTCCGCAAGGGCGAGGACAGGCTCAGGTCCACTCATCCAGCGCGCCGAGGGCTGCCATGTTCCAGGTGCTGTTCCAGGCACTGGGGAGATACCAGGCACTGGGGAGATACCAGCCCCACAAACGTCTTGCTCTGCCTTCCTGGAGCGTCCTTTCTAGTGGGGGAGAAGGACAGGACAGGAAACAAAATAAGTAAACTATAAAGTGCTGAAACGCTGCTATGGAGAAAAATAGAGCCGGGAAGGGAATGGGGGAGTGGTCTGGAAGGCCATGAGGACACCACAGGGAACATGCTTCCAGGCAGAGGGACCAGCCAGAGCAAGGCCCTGTGGTAGGGGTGTGCCTGGGGGTGCCAGGAGCAGCCAGGAGGCCAGCGAGGTGGGAGCGGAGTGAGCAGGGGTCGGGGACAACCCAGAGAGGGAACAGGCAGGTCAGGTGGGGCCTGAGGGCCACGGTGTGACCTGGGCTTGAGCAGCTCACCCCACCGCTGAGCTGAGAGGCTGCAGGGGCCTCAGGCAGAAGCGGGGGGACAGGAGGGGCGGCAGCTGCGGCGGCCCAGGCCTGGGTGGGAGATGTGGTGGGTACGCGGTCTGAAGGAGCAGCCCGCGGGCCTGTGGGGGGTGCGCCGGGAGGTGTGCAGAGGGCTGGGAGGCTTTCGTGGAGACTCTGGGCGGATGGAGTTGCCATTAAGTGGGATGGGGAAGGCTGTGGGGGGCGGCGCTCTGTAGGGACCACGAGGAGCTTGGCACTGGCATGTCGGACACACGCCTGAAGACTGGGCAAGAAGCAGGAGCTCGTGGGTTTCGTCAGCGATGCAACAGAGTTGTGGGGCCAGAGGTGTGGGCGGTGGCCCAGGTGGCTCAGTGGCTCGGTGGCTCGGTGGCGAGGGCTACGCTTCGGCACCCACAGAGGCTTGCTAGGAGGGAGGAGTGGAGGCCAGGAGGCAGGAGGGCCTGGCCCACGCCATGCTAGACATGCTTTCTCCTCCTCCCGGGCTCTACAGGTCACTGTGGCCTGTGAGGAGGGCTGGACTCTGACCAGCTGCAGTGCCCTCCCGGGGGCCACCCAGGTCCTGGGGGCCTTTGCCGTGGACAACACGTGTGTGGTGAGGAGCCAGGACGTCGGCCCAGCGGGCAGGACCAGCGAGGAGGTCACAGTAGCCGTTGCCATCTGCTGCCGGAGCCGGCCCCTGGAGCAGGCCTCCCGGGAATTCCAGTGACAGCCTCATCCCTGGACAGCGCCTGGGGAGGGGTCAGGGGCTGGGACTGTGCTTCCAGGGCTGGAGCTGAGCTTTGCAATGTTCCTACTCGCCCCTTCCTCAGTCCTCCATGGCCGGGGCTGGAGGGGACAGGGATACCTCTACCTTCCTGGAGCTGCTTCCTGGTGCTGGCCCTTGGGTGGGGTGGGCTCCTTGCCTGGGAGAACTTGGTGTCTCCCCTGGATGCCCTCCCTCACTGCGAGGCCTGTGTCTGGCCTGTGACTGCTCAAACGGGGTAAGCCATGCACAGCTGCTGCCCGCCGCGCCCAGCGTGCCTGCACCCGTGGGCAGAACTGCCTGTTGTTGAGCTCTTGCCTCATGCCAGGTGGTCAGTCCTCAAGTCTCCACAGTGGGCAGTCTTCTCCCCATGGGTGGGAGAGGAGGCACGTGGGGGCTGGAGGGGACCAGGGGTCAGGGGACGTGAGTGGGAAAAGTGCTGGTGACCCCTTACCTCCTGCTCACTTTGGAGAAGCCCCTCGGGTTCCCGGTTGATGGAGGATCAGTTTTCCGCACCTGTCGGAGTGCAGTGGGGGAGGCCGTGTCCCAGGTAGTCATGGGCCGTGCCTTTGTTTCCCCAGCTGCCCTGACTCTGCTCTAGGCCATGTTTGCTAGTGCCCAGGATACCCCTGCAGGGCGCCGTCATCCAGGGCTGACTTCGGTTTGCTGTGGAGGGCCACATGCTGCACACGCCATCTGCCCCAGCCCTCTCCGCCACCCTGCACTCTGGAAGGGGGCACCCCCACTTGATGAGGAAGAAACTGGGAACCAGAGTGGGGGAGTGCCCACTGAGCTCACACAGCCGGGAAGGGAGGTGGTGCCAGGCTGGAACCCAGATCGGGCTGGCTCTGAACCAAGCCTGTTTTCACCTTACCAGGCTGGGCACCCACCTTTACGGGTCACAGTGAGGCTGGGACGGGGAAGCAGACCTGAGAAAGCACAGTGAGCGACGCCTCGCCCTGCTTGCTCCTGGGCTGCAGTGCCCTGCGGGCCTGGCACTTGCCCTGTTCTTACCCTGGCCCGATTCACTGTGGCCCTGAGACACCTCTGAGGGATGGCGGGGGACACTGTCCCTCCCTAAGCACCGCCCCCGCCCCCACCCAAGCAAACAAGCATGCATCTAGTTTTTTGGTCTGTTCTCTCTGTAGCCTTTTTATAGCAAGAAGCTTTTCTAGACTGTTTTTTTGCTTTTGTAACTTGAAGATATTTATTCTGGGTTTTGTAGGATTTTTATTAACATGGTGACTTTTTAAAATAAAACCTTTTTCCTGACTCTTGCCTGGACTGACTGCCCGGGGCGATGCCTTGCTCATACTAGGCACTGGATAAGCTTATTGAATGGCTGAGAAAACCAAGTGCAGTCGTCCCTGGGTATACTCGGGGGATGGGTTCTAGGAGCCGTGTTCACCAAAATCTGCACATACTCAAGTCCAGCAGTTGGCTCAATGGAAAGTTGGCCCTCTTCACATCTTGTAAATCCGAAATATAAGCAAACCCTTGCAATTTAAACCCGTGTTGTTCAAGGGTCAACTGTATTTGATGAACACTTGTATCTTGAGTACAAGTATTTGACGGGTACTGCCAAATACTGGTAATGTGACTTTCTTTGTGCCTGTTGTAGGAGTGAAATGCATGTTTTCCTGTAGCTTCCCTGTCCTCCCAGAGCAGTCAGGTGCCTCCTGCTTGGCACCCTGACCTCTCTAACATGATAGATGCTCCGCTGTCTGCGTTCACCCCGAGTTCTGAGCTCCCAATGCCCTTTCCATTCTTCTCTCCCTAGTACCTGGCACAGAGTGAATGTTTATGGTGTAAGTTAGTTACATGGAGGCTAGATGCTTCTGTAATGAGTGGTGCTGTGCCCATGATTTTTTTCCATGAATTGCAGTTAAGAACAGTCTCAGATCTCTTTCCAGTTTGCAAAGCATAATTATTCCATTCAATGAGGGAACCCCCAGATCCCCGCTCTGAGGTTGGTGAGCACAGCTGTCTTTAGCAAGGTCCATCTCTACACAGCCCACGTCATAAATAAGGGATCTGCCTGCAAAGGCAAAAATCCTCCCAAAACATACTGACAATTTAGTGTCACATATGGGAAGTGCCAAAGAGTTGACAGATAGTAATGGCTGCAATGCCAGAGCTGTGTCTGTGACACTGGCACCTCTGCCCGCGTTCAACACGGCTGCCCCTCCCATCCCCAAGGTGCCACGGGATCGAGTGCCAGTGGCGAGATACCCACACCCTGTAGCTCCGTGACTCGAGAGAAGGGAGCAGTGTGGTTCTTGTGGGTGGTTGGCAGGTGGACACAGGAGTTGGGGAGGAACAGGCATGGCCTGCAGGAGGAGGATCTGGACTAGCAATCAGGGAAGGGGACCCATATGAACAACACAGAACACAGGAATGAGACATACCTGTGGGGTCTAGCAAGAAGCCCAGCTTGACCAGGGGACATGACGTATGCTGGGGACTACTTGGGAGAGCTGAAAGCCGTGGGGAGATTGAATGTAGGCCATCGACCCAAGTTCAACGTCCCGGCCCAGGCTATGCAGATGGACCCTAAAATGGTCAGACTATCCAGAGGGGAGAATGGCAAAGGGCTTAGAAGACTCACAGTCCCCTTACTAGTGTAAGCTATTACAGGCCCACACCGGCCCCCACCCCAATACGGCTGTACAGATACATGGAGAAAAAATGTCCAGGCCACTCCAACTCTACATTTTTGAAAAATTTATTTTATACTCTTAGAAGCTAAGAATTCTGCCACGCATGAAACAAATTTAGAATTGAGAGTCTTCCCTAGTTTATCTATTTCCTTTTGAAATTTTATAAACAAGATTTTGTACACAAGAGGTAGCAGAGGAAAATTCCAGTCTGCTTGTTCCAAGCTCAAAAGGTAACTGCACACACCTCAATGTTAGCGGGAAGAGTGGGGCAAGACAGGGTAAGTCTGAGGACGCGGCGCCCTAGGTCTCCTACAATGTATTCTTGTTGTCAGTGACCGTGTGAGTACTCCAGAAGTCACGGCGAGGGGCCTGCTGGGATGCTTGTTTATTTTCTTTCCCAGGCATGGGCCATCCTAAGATCGGCCTTCACTAAGGGAGCTTCTTGAGAACACACAGCACTGAGTTAATTGTGCAATTCCTGCTCGATTTGCAGACCACTTTGAAAGATTTATAAAAACATCTTCATCCAAAAAATTGGCAGTAAAAATGACAACTCTTCCAAGATAAGCCTGTCATAATTGTCACTTGTTGTACTACATTAAAAAAAGTCATCAGCAGGTTTTTGTTGACTGCAGCCGTTGGAAATCAAGTGGTTACCAGCAAAGTGAAGACGATGTTCGTTGTAGCAACAATGTAAGCAAAGGAACCAAAGCGTATGGTGCACACTGGTGACAGGCAATCCTGATGAAGTGTCAGTGAGGACAGCAGGTGCTGGGGGTGTGGAAGGCATCGTTTCCATAGGAAATAAGGGGACTAGAAGTGGCAATTTCACTCCTGAATTTGGGCTCCTGAGAGTGCAGCTGCCAGCGATGACTTCCCAGCGTGGATCATCGCCAGCATGTCAATGTTATGTCCCACACCATCTCTGGGAAAGGATGGGGGTGGAGAGGGGAGAAGGGGGTTGGGGACACAGTAGGTCATGGAGTATTCAAGAATGCAAAATCAACATTAGAACATCACATTCCAAACTGCAAGAACATCGGACCATCCAAAGTTTGCCACTTGCCTCTGTCCGTTCTCCCAGGGCACAGTTCTGCTCTTAAGTGCTGGCCTTTCCATCTTATCATGAGCCTGCAGCAAGTCACAAGATGACAAAGTGAAGCCTGACGGCATAGACACTCCCACTGCCAGAGGGTGAAAGGACCGGGCCGCTGAAGGCGGACAGCGACGAGAGCTGTCTACCCGGCCACGTGCCCACACAAAATGCCCAAACAGCCAGAAGGCACTTTGGGGCTGGCCGCACCTCTTTGACTTGGCAAGTTTGACAGTGGCAACCTGGCACTTCCTAAGGCTCCTAGTTCTGTGCATGGTGAGATGAAAATAAGGCAGAACATGTAACTGAAGGCAAACAGGGCTGAAAATGTGTGTGAACAAGTCAAAATACAAAATGTACAAAATATATATGAAATAGGTTGGTGTAAGCCCCCTGCCCCCTCAAAAAGGGAACTGGCATCTAACCTGAAATGAGTGAATGGTGCTATATTTGGCAAATACAACTA
The DNA here is from genome assembly GCA_963574885.1 of Lepilemur ruficaudatus. Taxonomy (NCBI): domain Eukaryota; kingdom Metazoa; phylum Chordata; class Mammalia; order Primates; family Lepilemuridae; genus Lepilemur; species Lepilemur ruficaudatus. The sequence goes on along the minus strand of CAUYRT010021483.1, from coordinate 23,206 downwards.
AACAGATGGTTGGTCAATTGTTTTCTAGTTATTTCTGGGAAAATAAATCTTAAACCTTGCCTGTCTTTTCAGTGTTAACTAGTCATGTTGAGGAGAAACGAAGTCTCAAATTCTTTCTCTGCATTAAAATCACTATGAAACTCACAAGCAGTGTCTCCCAACTCAAATATTCAATACACATACAACCAATACCAAGGGGTTTCAGTAATTGTTTTAAGCAAAAGCAAATGATTGCAGATCACATGATTTAAGACTACAATTTATTCAATATGTCTCCAAGCATTAAATAGGTAATTTTATGAAGTCAAGCTCAATAAAATTTTATCTTAAAGTGCTGCTTTTAAAATTTGTTTGGGGAACAACTTATGACTTCTTTAGTGATTGATGTCAAAGAATACACCCTGTACTTTTGGAAAACACAGCATTTTTAAATGTCTTTTTTTTTTTTTGTTCTTTTCAATTTCAGTTATACCAGAAAAATACCTCAAAGAGCTTAATAATTTCCCAATTTTTGATCCTGGTAACATTTCATCAGATCCAAGCTTACACCCAAGGCTCTCATTCGGACCCATCTGTTCTAAACAAACAGGGAGACATATTAAATACAAAGGTCTGTATAAACTGGATTAACTACTATCATACAATGAAAAGGAATTTCATCACATATCTTTACATCATTTTAAATTGGGTATTTCTATTCAATGCTACTGCAAGATTAAAAATTTGCCCCCACATATCTAAAGGCAGCTTGCTTTTTTTTCTTAAAATATAAAAACCAAAGGAATTCCTTTTGTAGCATCATAGAGAAAGCAACAGCTTTACGTTCACTCTCGTAGGTTCATGTAACAAAAAAGTCTGCCACCGGCTTTATTTCCTAAAATCTTCACAAAAACGTGAATGCACGCATGGACTGTGCTCCCGGGACAGCGGATCCACACGCAGAGTGCTCCCACTGCCAAACAGCTCCCAGCCTTCCGGGGCCCAAAGAACGCGTTCCTTGAAAAACACAGTGCTCCCAAGTCACGGCAGCTCTCCCAGTCCAATCTCCAGGCTCTTCCAAAGGGTCCAAGGATGAGATTCTGGTTTCAAAAGGTGCTGAGCATCCAGTATTGGGGCCTGACTCCTTGTCGGACTGGACATGTGCCTCTAAGGATCAACGTCATCAAGGTCACTTCTCAACTCACCAATCATCATGGGAGATTCTGAACCCTGTGAAAAAGAAAAGGAAGTCAAAGTTCATATGGTAAAGTTAGAGAGAAAAAGTTTCCTAGGCCAATTGATTCGAGTTCTGTGATATAAGCATAGCTTCACCCAGCAACTTCATTCAATGTCTGTTAAAGGGTAATAAAACACACTGATAACTATTACTCCTCATACCTGACAATTCATGATTATGCAAAACACTTTCATGTCTATGATCTCATTTAGTCACTGAAACACCCCGTGAATAGCCTGAAGTCAAACACTACTCCGCACTGAAGTTAGAACTCAGTGTGGGCCACGTAGTGAAGCAGAGAGAGAGACTGGGGCCACCGATGCCCACTGCGTGCGGGCACTGTGCTCGTCTCCTTGACGGCGCCTGCCAAAGACAGGGTCATTCTTGGGTCTGAAATGCTGCCTCTGTCACCAACCGTGTGGCTCTGGTTTATGCACTTAACAGTTCTGAGTGTCTACCAGGAGCCTGGGACTGGCCTAGCTGGTGGTGGGGCGAGGGAGGAGCAGCGACACTGCGGGAGTGACGTGTGAGCAGAGTGGGAGTTAGGTGGGGAGCGAGGGGGGGCATGCGGTGGAAGGAACAAAGTACATTTGAATGAACTCAAATTCAGAAAATGGGGGGCGGGGGTAGGCGGGTGTACAGAGGCCAGATCAAGCAGGACTGCACTGAGGATTTCGGCCTTTCTCCCACAGCAAAGGACAGCCGGTGACTGACGGGTTTTAGCAAGCGAATGAGAGAGAAGCAAGAATGGAGAGCAGATCCAGGAACAACGGGCGAGGACAGACGGCAGAGACGGACGGTGCGGTTTAAAAAGTCCTCTGACCACAGCATACCCGGATGACACCTAGGCATCTGGCTCAATCCTGGTGCGCAGGGCACCGTGTGTGGCGTAAGAACACTGACCAGGACTAGCTTCGGAGGGGGCAGAGAGCAGGAGTAGGGCATGTTGAGTTTGAGGGGTCTTTGAGATAAATCAAGTGCAGACATCAAGAACAAGAGAGCTGGATGTCCGTGTCCAGAACTCAGGGCAGCCCACTAAGATGAGCACTGGAAAGTGGGGGCCAACTGCCGAGTGGGAGAGAAGGAGGGCTGGGAGGAAAAGAGGCTGAAGAGTGAGCAAGAGATATGAAAATGGGGATAGGTAAGTTTAGAGGCTTCTTTGGAGAAGTCTGGCTGCGAAGGAGAGGAAAGAAGGCAGGGGGGACATGGGGGAGAAAACTAGTGTGCTGAGACAGCCCTGGGAGGATGTGGTAGAGACGGAGAATTCAATATACCAAAGACACACACACACACACACACACACACACACACACACACTGTCTGTCTCTCTCTGTCCAGATGGGAGGGGAGGCAAACTTCCTCCACCGTCACAGGGAAGGACACCAGGCAGCACAGAGGCAGGGGCTGTCAGTTCGGGAACCAGCAGCTGCAGGAGCTCCTGTCCGACAGCTTTTGTTTTCTTTGCAAATAAAGTAGGTGATGAGGTAAACTGCAAGAGTGACCTTAAGTCATGTCACTATGCTGAGCCTCCATTACCATCCTGTAAAACCAGGGTAACAGCTACCTAACATGGTTGTTTAGAGGATTTGAACAATAACACTTTAAAAAAAATGACACAACATCAGCAATGTTCACTTAATCGGGGCCTGGTCTGTGCCAAGCACTGAGACGGGCCTGCAGAGGAGACCAGAGCTATGGAAGGGCACAGACCAGCGGAGAAGATGCAATAAACATAACTACACTGATGCCAGCTTCAGTATTTCACACGTAGCAGGTGTTCAACAAATATTTTTCTTTTTCTACTATAGTGATCAGTACTGAAAAAATATCTATCTGTATATATATATATATATATATATATATATATATATATATATTTTTTTTTTGAGACAGAGTCTTACTCTGTTGCCCGGGCTGTAGAGTGCCGTGGCATTAGCCTAGCTCACAGCAACCTCTGACTCCTGGGCTCAAGCAATTCTTCTGCCTCAGCCTCCCGAGTAGCTGGGACTACAGGCATATGCCACCATGCCCGGCTAATTTTTTCTATATATATTTAGTTGGTCAATTAATTTCTTTTCTATTATTAGTAGAGACGGGGTCTCGCTCTTGCTCAGGCTGGTTTTGAACTACTGACCTTGAGCAATCCGCCCGCCTCGGCCTCCCAGAGTGCTAGGATTACAGGCGTGAGCCACCGCGCCCGGCAAAATTTGTTATTTTTGATTGTTTTCTGTGAATGAGTCGTATGCAACTTGAAAAATAGTTCTTGCAGCTCCCAAGGTGAAGAGACATGTGAGTTACATATACTTCATGAGGCCCCTGGCTCAAAACTAGTGTGAGTTAAGTCCAACTCACATGGCAGTTAATGTGTTAAATCGCAATGGCTTAGCGTAACAAAAAGGTATTTCTCACTCTTTCTATATGCCCTCCCCTCCACAAGATGGGAAAGAGGGTTCTGTTCCACAGTGTCACTCAGGTACTCAGGCCCCACCATCTTTTGTCTGCACCATCTGGAACACATGATCATTTTAGTCACCACATACATCAGGGAAGAGACAACTACAAGGTTGTGCACTGGCTTCTTTATGCTTCGTGATGCAAGTGAGACATGTCATTTCTTCTAGCAGTCGCAACCAATTCCATGGCTTTGCCTAACCACAGGAGGCTGGAAAATGGGTAGAAATAGGTAGATGCTTGGTGAGCATCACAGTTTCTGTCATATTAAGTTCAGGTAATGAGACGGAAGCTGCAGTAGGCAGTAGAGAAGTCAGCTGTGAGTGGTCTCAGGGTGGTAAAAACAACAGGTCATGTGGGCTGAACCAATTTGGTGGTGGGGGTGGTGAGAGGGCAGTGCACCAGGGTGACTGTTAGGTACTCACTGGTGGCAGCGTACTCAGGGAGTAAAGAACTGGCAGAGGAGTGGGTGCGGGGTAGGCAGTGATAAGGCTCATTTTGGCCAGTACTTGTGTCTGTGGAGCTTAATTAAATATGTCTGGTAAGAGCTTCAAAATGAGAGCTAAAAATAGAGTCAGGGCTAGCTATTGATATTTGGACATTGTCACACAGTCATAGTTGGTAACTGAAAACATGTAGGTTGATGATTCTCCCAAAGGAGAGAATATAGAATAAGATTAAATGAGAGTTTAAAAAGTTGCATTGTGTTTATGCAATCTAGATCCAGAGTCATCACACCCACATTGATTCAGGAAATAGAGGGTCAGAATGTGTGCTTACACAAGACCGTAATTAACTGGTTTTTGATGTACGGCTGCAGAAGCTAGAGACACTGAGAGATTTATTGAGTACCGTATTTATTTGACATCTAAAGAAATAAAACAAGGCTTCTTATGAACTGTTGAAGAGATTTACTTTACATAGTGAAGAACAGTTTGACACTGCAGATTGTTGGATACCGAAGAGTTTATTAAATAAAATGGTGGAAACATTGATTTTTCATCTTAAATACATCTCTCTGGTCCTCAGTGGTTTTCAAACTGTGTCTCTCAGAGGAGCCTCAGGAGCTGCTGCAGGATGCAAGGGGAAGGAGGGGCAGAGTGAATCACATCCTCCACCTCTACCAGTTCTGCAATTATTTGTTTTATATTTTAGGGTTTCACATAAAATTTCACTGGAGAAAAAGTTTCACACTACAAACAAAACAGAAACATTTTCTTCTTTGTGTTTAATGTTAAAAATCCTTACACTGAAGCTTTCATCATTTCTTGCTTGGATTGTTGTATTATTCTTCCCATGGGTCTTATCGCTTTATAATTCACCCTTCACATTGCTCCCAAAGTGATCATTCTCAAATACAAATCTAATTCTGGTGTTGGCATCTGTACAGGGTGTTTATTGACATCCTGTCACTGTTTGTATACAGTTAAACTTTAAAGAATGGCACTGAGCAAGCAATTCATGATCTGGCCTCTACTTACCTCTCTCTAGTCCCATTTTCAGGATATCTGCATTTGTTCTGTGTGCTTCAGCCATAACAAGCAACTGGCATTTGCAATGCCCTAAAGGTCTACAGCATCTGTTTAGCTAATTCAACTTCTCAGCTGCAACATTGGCATAACCTCTTTTTAGAAGACTCCCCAACCTCCACTGGTTTGGTTAGAAGTCCTCCTCTGGGGCTCCCGTGGTGATGGGTACACAACAATACCTATCCCACATTATGGTCTTCACTGATGCTTGGGTTTGTCTCCCTACTGGATAAGGAGCAAACACCTTCAGGAAGCCCATCAACTCTCTCTCCTCAGATCTTGGCACTGTACTTGACCTTCAACCTTGTTGTTAAACAAGAATATGAATGGATGTCATCCTTTTTGGAAATCATTAAAATAATAGATTTTTATCTGTTGGATTCATTTGAAAAGATTTGGTCAATGAATGTAGACTAAATGGCTCCTTAAGATTTTGTCTCTATTAATTTTGATATTTTTTACATCTTTAGAATTTAATAGCCCTTGTAAATCGATATTTCAAATTAACATTTCAGATATTATAAAAGACTGTTTGATTCTTTAAAATATAAATAAAATATCCAATATGAAATATAGTAAAGGTATAAAACAAGAATTTGGATAAAAAGCTTTTCTTTAATAGAAAATACCACTGCAGTCTTCCTGTTTCAAATGTCCTAAAACATTACATTTTTTGCAGCGTCCCCACCACAGATTAGTTCATAGTGCCCATTTCCTACAAGATCCAGTAAAAATCTCTAAGCCTGTTTTCCAGATCCTCTTTAATCTGACCCCAAATGACTTTCTCAACCACATTACTCATTAATCTTTAACATAATTTTTTTGCTTCATTTAAACCTTTTTCCCTCATATTTCTATTTATTCTAGTTGGTTTTTAGTGAATATTCTCAGTCTAAGGACTTACAACTTCTGATTTCTAGAAGTCAGGAAAGTCTCCACCATTGTACCTTAGAAGATTGTTCATCAACTCTTTGTGTTACAGAGATGTTCTGTTATATTGTTTAATGTATCTTCAAGCATGACTTATCTTTGGATGATCTATTTATTGAAACATTTAAAAATTTAATGACTACTTTTACTTGGCCTTTTAAAACTCGTTTCATAACCTCCTGTTTTTACTTTACAGATACAATTTCTGCCTTTATATTTTAAACACTGTAAATATACTTACTGTAAGCTCTCTTTCTTATTGTTCTATTATTGCTAGTTCTTTATGTCCAGTGAATTGCCTTTCGTGATGCTGAGTCTCCTATTTTGTTTTACTTTGTTTTATTTCACTTGTGAGTTTACTTCATAGGGAATTATCTTTTTGGGAGATTCAGATAACCATCCTGGGGTGGTTTCCACTGTTGTGTCTGTCAGCACCTCCAAGATTCACTGACTCTGAATTAATTTTTGTGTTAGTTTCCCAGCCTGGAATTGTCAGAGTGCATTGGTAATGAGAATTGTGTTCCCACTCTCCATGCAGTTCAGTCTTGGTGTTCTTATCTCCCTTAGAAGACTCCTTTTTTACCCACAGGCTGGGGCTGTTGGCTCATTTCCAGCAGTTACCTTGGTACACAGGCAGAGATGTTCTGGTTCCTTCAATGTTAGCTTAGTGCTTTCTGGGGTTCTAATTTTGCACAGGAAGCCCAGTTCTTATTCCTGCTGTGAACACATTGTCTTGGGTCAGAGTATCCCAGGTGTTGAGACCTCTAATCTCTCTTACTTCCTGATTCATTGTTATATTCCTTCTATATTCTAGCCTTGGGAAATTTCCTTTCTTGTTTCTGTGTTGTGCTATGTGTTAATATCTAAAAATACTCTTTATCCCTGTTTCTATATGTCTGGAATTGTGTTCAATTCCATCTTATCTGAGAAATGGTCTATTATTATTTCTTGACTGTCTGAATATGTAGTCCTTAGTTTCTATTGATCTCTCCATTTTGAAAAATTTTGCAAATTTACTCATCTTTCTGGGTCTTGAGGACTTGCTGAAGGTAAGCTCTTAGTGAAGAGCTTTTTACCTCCATGGACCAATTTAACCCCTAATCAGATCCTTTTCTGAACTCCTTTGATATCCATTTGACACTTAATCATATTCTGTTATAATTGCTTTATGGCTATTATTTGTCTTCTTGTGAGATTATAAAACCTTTGAAATTTTGGGATATTTCTTAAGCTTCTTGAATTTCTCCATAGCGATATAAATAGAACTGGTCACACAATAAATTTTTCCTAATCAAAGAATAACTGAAATAAAAGACAATAGAATAGAATCATTTTACAGTGTTTTAGATTTTATGCAAAAGGACTCAAGAACCCAGGAAAATAAAATTTGTTTGAATTTTGCTTTCCTTTGTATTTTGCTTACTCATTTTATTCAGGATTCATGAATTTATAAGGCCAGAGAGATTTCGTACGAAGTCCTAGGTTACCGAAGGAAAACTGAAAGAGTTTACGTCTAGCGTTATAGAATTAACATGATAGATGCAGTCTTAGGGAATGTGTGCCAACAAAATAAGCTTCCTTAAACCAGTGGGGAAAATCAGCTACTTCTGTGGAAGTCTGCTTAGAATTTGGTCCTGAGTAAATGAATAAACAAACAGCTACTTCTCAGAGTTACTTACACAGGGAAATGTTTCTGAGTTCCAGTTCACAGGAGCTCAGGAAGGTATGGGATGCAAATTACATTCCAACACTGAACCAGCCAATCAAGCCTTGAACACTTTTGAGGTCTTTGGCTTTGCCTGTGAACATGGGAACACCCAAGGGCACCTTCAAATTAAAAATAAACACACTGTTCTAAAGAGTCCTGGATGTGTAATTTGGTAGAAATTTAAGGGATATCTTTTTATAGTAACAGAGTCTATAAAGAAAATAAAATTCAGGTAAGGTTATGTCCTTTCCAGTCATAAGTGTATGTAAAAGACTTTTAACTCTAAATTCGAATACTTAAAGCATGCCACTCCCTCCCACCACCACCCCATAATTTGTTTGTAAAAACACATTGTGCAATGTTTTTTAGTTCCAGGCAGATTTTATAGTCTATTGGATGATATTACATTAATAAAAATAATATCTAACAATTATAGTGTGATTGTCTTATGTCAGGCTATGTTCTTATCCATTACAATTATCTCATATGTATGACACCCAAATAAATCTATGATGTTGCTGCTATTATCTCCCATCTGTAGATGGGGGAAAACTGAGTTACAGAAGGGTTAGTTAACTTATCAAGTCACTAAACTACTGTGAAATTTCTGCAGGCCTCCTTTCTATACATGACCCTACTCTGGAAGATGTATATATATTTGTCCAGGGTCCTCTTGGAGAATTTATATTTTATTGAGATGAGAAGGAAAAATTTCAGTGTTGTTAACTACTTATCACCTTGTTCCTGTCTAATCTCAACTACTTCCTATTGTGTCATGGTTCAATTATGAATTTCCTCTAAGTCTCTTTTTCTGGAAACTCACTTATCACCACTAATCATAGATTTAAAAGGATGGGCGCTGGCCACTGTCTAAAAGTTGACACATGTGATATAAATTAAATGTAATGTAATGTAACCATTAGCTGGTTCATCGTATCTATATACGTTTATGCTTTCTTCACACTCTAACCCAACTTGTCTATTTGCAAGCCTGATGCCTATTATTGGCTAAGTGCATGTTACAATTATCTGATGTGCCTGGAGCCTCCATTTGCATTTTGTTTTTCTTAGGGTGTTGTGTGCTTAAAGCTTGACTAGCAAAAGAACAAAGTTAAGAAACCATCACTTCTAAACAGCTTGTATTTTAATATCTAGAGCAGATTTGTTTAAGGGAAAGGTATGATCAATGCTTTCTTCCCGTTTTCAATAAAAGCCTAGAAACTGAATTTTGTATTTGTTTAAAACAATGTTTTAAACTCAGAGAATTTGGGGTAAGAAAATAAAAACGAAATAAGGTTAATAGAAATAAACTGTTTTAAATTAAATTATCTTCATTACCGAATGTATTACTGAGAAAAGTTCTAAAAGCTTCTCTAGAGGTCTTTCAAGTTTTTTAACCTGTATTCCTTAAGATGGGGTGGGAGGGGATGAACTTACTACCATTTTAAGCTTCCTTCCACATTTTCATTGCTGCTATTTATGATTCTCCAAATGGCAAATATAGGCCTTTCCAATATGTATTTAAGAAATGAAGTGACTTTCTGATTCCTATGAATAAAAATACTCCATGTTGATGGAAAAATTAAGAATGTTGGTGGCATGAGTGCTCTATTCAAACTCTTAGATAATAAAATAAGTAGGGCACTAAATTATAGCAAGGTTTCTCAACTTTTTAATAAACTAGACTTACCTTGGGGAGCTTATAAAAATATAGATTTCTGTGTTTCCCCTTTCTACTCGCCCTTCCTGTCTCAAGATTCTAAATTTTACTGGTTTGGGTGAGCCTGACCTAATATGTTTTATTGAATATATATGTTTATTATGTATAACATATAGTATAATGCAAAGATAATCATAACAGAAAATATAATAATATAAATGGAACAGATTTATTACATTAATTAATTAATTTTTTAAGGTTGAAGATCAGTGTTTACAAAGTTCTTTTATTTAGTTGTTGTTTGATAATGCCAGGCAAATTCATGTGAAAGAAATGATTGGATAAGAATGAAGGGGAAATGAGAACTGATCATCCTCTTTAAAATTTCCATCATTACACCTATTTTCACAAAAATCACAAATAGTTAATAGCAGTCATTTTGCCTCAAATTCCCAATCAGGTTTAAGAAATCTTTTGTCTGAATTTCCTAAGAGACTGAATATGTACATGGACAATGACCAGATCATCTATGACAACAGAACTCTGCTCCACAACCTCTGTGGCCACCAGCCCAGGAAGCCAAACCACAACTTCTGTAGCAGTCAGCCCAGAATGGTCAGGACTTGGTCAGTGACTGCCAGTTCCCTGTTTTTTTGCTCATGCTTTCAACTTGGAACCAAGGAGAGAAAGCCAAATATGTTCCCCTTCTTTAAACAATCACGTAGGATGCCCGGTGTCTAGTTAGTGCACTTCTGGTTTCCCTGTGTCAACAGCCTCCAATCAGGGAACACCTGAAGCCTTCCCTTTTTTCTACTACAAAACATTCCCATTCCTATCTTTGAGTCTCTCTCAAATACAAGTGGTGGTGACTGACTCCCTGGCTACGGCAAGCTCTGAATAAATAGCTTCTGTTTCTTCTCATTTTGGTGGTCTTCACTGTGTTCTGCATAAATAAAAACGGGGAAAAATCAACTATCCTTGCACATGTATATAACCTCATTTCTGCCAATTCATACAATTTTAGAACGTGAGAGGAGAAAGCAGATACTGTCACTAAGGCCAGTGTACAAAAGGGCAACATTCACAGTGACAAGATGAATTCTAAGAAATGTTTTTCTTAGCAGATATGCTTAAAGAGAGCTGAGAGTTTTGAGGGCCTGGCACTCTCCTGGGAATGAAAGGTCACTGCTCTGGCCACAGTGGCTCTACCAACACTTGCCTATGTTCCCTTAAACCAAGGAAGCAGGTGTGGGCAGAGAAGGGGCAAAAAGGGAGAAGTCAATGGTCCCTCAGTACATGCCCAGGATAGGTTCCAGGACCTACCCCCCATACCCAAACCCTTGCACACTAAAATCCTACAGTCAGCCCTGCAAAACCCACATACAAGTCAGCCCTCCATATACATGGGTTTCCCATCCTGCGAATACTGTATTTTCGATCTGTGTTTGGTTGAAAAAATCTGTTTATAAGTGGACCTGAGCAATTCAAACCCATGTTGTTCAAGGGTCAACTGTATTTCCAATCTCTCTGAGAGTTTACTGAACATTATGAAGTTGAGAGGAGGAAATACTCTCCTGTGGACAATATGGAATGTTCTCAAACTTGATTCCAAGTGTACATTCTTGGAATCACTCAAATAATGTGAGCATGTAACACTTACGACATATTCAAGAGGCAAAGCCCAGTTCTTTACATTATGGATCTGTTTTGTTGATGTTGTTTTAGTTTTAAGAAGAAAAGATTTAAAGTCAATTTAATTCTAAAAAATGTTACTGAATATGTATATACCCATCCCCGCACCGTCTGGCGGATGGTCATGCTTGAAGCTCTGACTTGAGGGGGGAGGTGGGGCAAGGGCAATATACGTAACCTTAACATTTGTACCCCTATAATATGCTGATATAAAAAAAAATGTTACTGAGTACTTACTATTTGCAATTCACTGCACTTGGTAATGAACTGAGATGCAGGAATTCTCTTTTCTACACCAATTCCTCAAAGGAAAGAGCATTTCCATTATATTTAGTGGACAAGCTAATTGGTTCATGCCAATTCACTGATCATTCATAGTTGCAGTATGATGTCATAAAAGGAGTCACAAAACCTTGTGACTTGTTTTATTTTTTCTCTGTAAGATATGTACTATAAGTGCAAACTAACTTCAAATAAATAATTCCTGTCTTTTAAAAATCAGGTATGACCTAAAACTTCCTATAATTCTAATATTTAAAATACTTCTATCCTGCCAAATGAATTATATAAATTCAATAATTAATTATATTCTCCTTATCTAGAAGAATCTATATAAAAATGAAACTTGCAGATATCAAGAAATTAGAATAGTAACACATTTTTCATATCAATTAAGATATGATATAATATAATCATAAGATATAATATAATCAATTATATTAACTTTAACATAAATTTAAGAGTTATCAAATGAACTAAAACATTGAAAAGAGGAATTTGGGAACATTGTGGGAAGAATATCTTGCTAGTTCTCAAATTTGGCTGTCCTTTGGAACCATTGGGGAAGTTTTTAAAAGGCAAGACCCAGGGATTCTGATTTACTTGGTCTGTAGAGTGGCCCAGGCCAGGTGATGCTAATATGCAGCGAAGTTCGAGAACCATTGTTCTAGAGTCTAGAAACTAGTTTATTAGTGCTTCAGGGTCATAATCCTTCTCCAGCTCCTGTGCCTTTTCCTGATTGCATAGGTTTGTTGAGCAGTTTTGTAATGTTAACATGTTTTCCAAGTAGGTATTCCTTCTAGAAAGAGATAGTGCTCACTGTAGATGATTAATTGACTTTCTACTCAAATTAGTTCCTGGTAAGTCTAAACAGTGGGAGGTAGTTTTCTCTGCCCTACCCCCATCGGATCAGCCTGACATAAGCATGCCATCATCAAGATCCCATACTTACAGAGTAAGTAGCAGGCCAACCCTAGGAACAAAAGAGACAGTGGCCACATCCAGGTCTTTACAGTTTGTCAATCTGCTTCCCCTAAATTACGGCAGTGCTTGTTTCTTCATTAGTTTATACATCTGCTTAATCATGTACCTGGACCAGTTGTTCTCAACTCTGGCTGCTCATTAGAGAATCACCTGGGGGGTTTTCGGACTCCTTCCTGATGCCTGGGCCAATTAACATCAGAGTCTCTAGGGGCGGGACTTAGTCCTCAGTGTTTCTTAAGGCTCCTCAGAAGACAGTTGTGAACCACTGCCTTAGACTGTGATGCTGTGAGTATTTACCCAAGATATTCATGAATCTGCATTTTCTTTAGCTGGTATTATGGAGTTGCAGAGATGTGGACATGTATATCTTTTTAATTAATCTGACCCATGATAATTTATTTGATGGTAGATAGATATTATTAAAAACCTAAAAAACAAAGCTTAATGGAATTCCTTGGTTATACACTTAGATACAGAGCCCTTACTTTGGGCCAAGGGATCTTCCAAGCACTGTACATAGATTGACCTACTCTAGCCACATCTTACAAATGAGGGCATTTCTCAAGGTCACAGACTTAGTCCGTGTTAGGGCCAAGATTCAAATGAGGAACCCTAGCTCCAGAGTCAGCAAGCTAAACCACAGGTAATGTTACAACCACCAGATGCAATGATTTAGTTAACAGACTTTCATTTTATAGGTAAAGAGCTGAGATACAGAGAAAGTGTTCTAGGATCTCACACCTAGTAAATGGCAGAGCTGAGATCTGAGCTCAAAAGAATAAGACCCTAAAGTTCATGTTCTGTCAGTAATCTAGACTTTTTTCACAAATGTTCAGTTGGTGCAGCTTTCCAGGAATTTTTACTGCAGATTGGAATTTGGTATTGCAAGCTTCATGTGTGCTTCTGAACTTATTCTTTATGTTTTACCTAGAATTTAAAAAAAACACAAAACTTTGGTGGATGTTTCACTCCTCTATTAATGCACTGGAGAAGCAATTGATACAGAGATGCTAAAGCTATTTTCTTAATATTAGCTCGTGGTTTTAAAATTTCTTTGTTTTGTAAATATGTTAGATACCATAAGTCCATCAAGATTGCATGTAGAAGAAAAGATTTTCCACTTCAAATCTTTGTGTGCCTAAAAATCCTTTTAATTTCCTTTATTAGGTTGGTATGTCCTTAATTTAATATTAAAAATTCAGATTTCTTCCAGCTATTGGACATTGTCCCATTTCAAACTTTTAAAAACAAATTCATAAGAGTTTTATGGTAATAACTATGTAAATAGGATAAATATATCTCAGCCCATTGGCAAATAGCCTTTACAATTCAAACAGTTTCACATTGTGGATTTCAATCAATGTAACAAAGTTATTGAGCACAATCTTTGTAAAATCAATCAATTTTACATTGTAAGAGATGATTTTAAAAGTTCCTTGCTTCTCACATTTTAATTTGAAGATTACCCTAGGCTCTTGTTAAAATGCAAAAGTCTGATTTGGGAGGCCTTAAGTGAGATGCTGGACTATGTATTTCTAATAAGCTCTCAAATGATGCCTGTGCTGTTATTCTGTGAACAATAGTTTGAGTCACAAGGACACAGTGTTGATAAACTGTTTCTCCAAAGGAGAAAAACAAAGCCCTGATTTGTAGGTTTGCTAATTTCTGTGATGTAAGTACTCCCACAATGGACAAGTTCAAGCAACCAACACTATGTCTCTGAAAACTCAGTTGAGAAGAGACATTCGGCACACTGCATACAATTAGCTCTCCCGAGTGGGTACAAGCCTGCTCCAGCGTACCACGGGAGCTGTGTGTTATCATAAGCTTGCACAATTTCAAGATCCAACATAATAAGTGGTACTGTTTCACTCTGCAAAGGACTTGAATAAGATAAGGGAGACAAAGAATGTCATAGGAAAAATGACTAGAGATTAGCTAGAAAGTATTCAGAATAGGTACAAAATAATGTAGTCCCAAGGCTATAGACTGATGAGAGGACACATTTAAGAGGTTAGAAGTCTTGGATGGGAGACTGCCTGGGAATGCCAGGTGCTGTAGGCTTTAAAAACATTAAAAATAAACATAATAAATAAAGAAGTTAGAAGTCATATTTGGCCAATTCTGGAGCTGTTGGGGTAGATTTGAACTAGGTTTTAATGGTGATGGGTTTTGATGAGTGTGATAGAACAGTCACAGAAAAGGAAGTGCAACAAGAACTAGCAAAATGTCTGATGCTAAACAAAAGCGAGGGAAACCTTGGAATTACTACAGAGTTGGTAGTAGAGTAGTTGGTCTGGCAGAATGAAGGCATCCTGTTTTCACAAATGTTTTATTCTCTGGTGTGAGTAGGGAATAAAATATTAAGATTAATCAAGCATTCAAGTTAACAGAGAGTTGACATATGTGCCAGAAAGATGCCAGTGTTTAAGGTAATAGAATATATTGGCATACACAAAAACTGATTTCTTTCTTCTTTGATAGAGAAAGGACTTCTGTGCCATGTCTCAGAGCCATGGCTTTGAGCATCTTTGGTCCCTTCTGGTAGGGTTTGGTGATGCAGCCTGTGAAACTGCATTCACAGTATATTATAAGAGAAGTATGTTCTCAAACCTTTCTCCAGGACTGTGGTATGAGAGCATCCTAAAAAACCATATCCCATGGAAAGAATTTCTAACTGGGAAAAATTCTCTCCCTTGCAGTACGTTGAGTCCTTAAGAGCCCAAACTCAATATTTCTCATCTGTAAATGGGTCTATTAATACCTATTTCATATGGTTTTGGTGATGATTAAATGGAACATGGTCAAGAAATGTTAGTGCTCAATAAATACAGGTTTCTATATTCTGGGAACATCCTTGAGAGAACCTACAATCAACTGTGTGCAATGTTTGAATGCCTAGGGACCTTCCCTATTGCCCCAGTGGAGGACCTTCCCTATTTCCCCAGACCCCGCCACCCTTCTGTTAGTCAGCAAACTCTGTGAGAGAGTGGCCTTACATTTCTGAAATCTGAATAGAGGTTGATTTTGAAAAAAATAATCCCCTTCTTTCCTGTCTCTTGGAATAAATGTACTATTTTGTTTTCTTAATTTGTACTATGTTAAGAACCAGAAGAGGGAACTTAAGGTCAGTCTCTCAGGTTGAGTAACTCTAAGCTATACGCTCCAGAATCTTGTCTTTGTCTCTGATTCCAAATGGGCTTGTGGGGAAAAGTGATATAACCATGAGATCACTGTGTTCTTTTAGATGATTTCCTGTTTCCTGTGTATTTAAATACACAGGGAATAATCCCACTATTAAAATGAGACCCTGTATGTGTGTATGGGCAGAAGTTCAATGAAAAAGGAAGAAAAATATGCTTGCTGAATACCAGATGTAGAATGCATAAATCCTGTCAGAACAAGTGAGGAATAACTTTATGGCTGACTTGCAAGAAACCTAAGGGAACTGGGAAGTCAGATAGGCATGTGTCAAACAGACTTATTTAAATCACCCACTTCCTCAGCAAAATAAAAGTTTGAGAGAATTCTGTTTCCTTTTGTGGTTTGAAATTACAATTGTAGGCCTCAGAAGGCCTGCATGATTGAGGGCTTCCAAGCAAACACGTTCCATGACCCAGTTCAGTCACCCAGCAACACTGGGATCACCCAGCGTTTCTCACTGAGGTCTTCAGTTTGCCTTGTTTGTACTTTTTGTCTTTGTCGTCTCAGAAGCAAATTGTGGTGCTGCTGACCACTGCTTTGTGGTCCTCCAGCTTGTCGTAGCTAAAAGGCTTTTGCATCTGAAAGAGAAATGCCCACTGGCTTCCTTCCTAGGCCACTGCTGTGGATCCAGAGTACAGGCCTTAGCTCTGCAGGCTTGGAGACCAGGCAACTCTTCCTCTTCCCAGCTTCATCCTATCTAAAGTTCATACAGGGTTTATGGCTTTAGAGACAATCAGTGTGTGTTAACGAAACCTGATTTAAAAACTGGTAACCTGTGTGTGCTTGGCTACAAGGCCCACACTGATGTGTAGTGAGAGATATAACTGGATGCCAGTCATTTTCAGGTATGACATATTGACAGGGCAGTCCTTCATGAGGCCACATGATAGTTCAGTAGGTTACTGGTGTGTATAAATGCAAAGCAAAGGTATTTAAGTACTAATCACTTCCTTTAAAGTGTGGTAGCTTCCTAAATTGTTCTTCTCAGGATATTTCTGCTTAAAAATGTCCTGTTAAATATGTTATTTCTGTTATGGCTACACTCAGGAGAATAAAAAAGACGGTATGCTGTCATGGAAAGACCATGGACCTGATAGTCAAATAGACCCAGGTCCAAATTATTCTATATCTGCCACTTACTAGTGTGGACTTTAGCATGTTATTGTACCTTTCTCAGACTCTATTTCCTTATTTTCTTTCTGGGAATGTACATGCAAAAAGTACTTACATAGACTCTAGCACAGTGTCTAGCACTTTGGGAAACCCTGACAAATCCTTATTCCTCACCATCCCTCCATCTGTTCATCGTTCCATACATCCATTCATCTATACCCTCACTAAATGCCTGTCGAACACCTTTTATGTGCCAGCCATTATGTCAGTTGGCAGAGCTATGAATAAGAGTAAGATGTGAGATCCGTTGATCATATATTGTGTGTCTATTTCGGGGCTTACTATTATTTTCCATTGAGTTATTTGTCTGCTTTTGTTTTGCCAAAGACTTCTATAATCTTTTAAAAGTGCAGTTCCTCTGAGAGATAAAGAAGTTTTCAGAAGTAATACTCCCAAATCATGGGGTCGTGGGGGCCAATGGGCTGGGAGGGTGGGGGAGAGAGAAAGAGAATATGAAAGTCATATAAGGTAAAGTGTTGAATGCTACATACTCTGTTGACAGTGGGTCCCAGAATGTGTATGATAGAATTTACTGAAACAAAATCTACATATTTATAACAAGGATGCAGTTTTAAGAAATAGCTAGTTATGCTAACATCTTGCTTCTTCGTTGATGCTGCAATGTTATGTAAGCACTGAATCCTCCCACATTTCCAGCTCTTATCTGAAAGCCAGAGTGTGTACCACCTGGGTTGAGAGGAAGGCGAAATGAAATTGGGGAAGGAAATGATGGGAAGCATTCTGAAAGAAACCAAAAAGATATGATCAAGTCAGCAGGTTCTGAGAAGAGTTATTAAGTAGTAATTTGAGAATTGTGTAAGGAATGTTCTGATGTGTTTTTTCTCATTTTCTCCTTCTTCCGCCAGAACCCATAGTGATTCTACCATCTTTTTTTGACCTCTTCTTCTCCTTCCCCACCTTGAGCTGGCAGTCCCTGGAGATAGACCAAACAGAAGAACAAACAGTGCCTATGTCATGAGCTTAAAGAGTTATGTGTTCTCTGGGAATAGGTATAGGTTTGAGGGAGGGAAGATGGTATATATATATAAGCCATCCATTGCTGTATATTAAATTATTCTAAAACTTCATAGCTTAAAACAACAAAAGTTTATTATTTCATGCAATTTCTGAGTATCAGGAATCCAACTACAGCTTAGCTAGGTGGATCTGGCTCAGGGGCTCCTATGGAGTGTCAGCCAAGGTGTTGGCTAGGGCCACTATCATTTGAAGGCTCAGCTGGGGCTGGAGGTTCCACTTCCAAGATAGTTCATTTATATGGTTCTTGGCTGGAGGCTTCAGTTTCTCTCCATATGGAACTCTCTTCATGCCAACTGGCTTCCCCAAGATTAAAAAGACCCGAAAGAGAGACTAAGACAGAAGCTGCAATGTTTTTTATGACCTAGTCTGGGAAGTGACATGTTGTTACTTCTACCATATTTTATTCATTAGAAGTAAGTCATTAAGTCTAGCTCATACTCAAGGTGAAAGGAATTAAGTTCTACCTCTTGAAAAAAGTATATCAAAGAATTTATGGACATTTTTAAACTATCACAATACTTGTAGGTCAACTTCACAAAATGTAGACATGGGCTGGGACAGAGTTATTGGTAACATCTCATCCTGCAAGCAGCAGCCTCATCTGTCATAAAAGCCCAGAGTTCAATAGCTATCACAGTCAAATAGGAAAAGGGCTTGTTGGAGAAAACTTATCAAGGATGTTACTTCACTTGTATATTTATTCTGGGCCCAAGGATAATAGTGGCAAATTATGTGTTCTACATGATTCAAGTATCTTTGCTCAATAACAACCAAACAGATTTTATCCAATTTCGGGGGTGCTTAATACATAAACATGGTACAGAATTTATAAGGTATAAAAGTTTATGATTAAAAAAATAAGATTCTCTCCTTTTCTTTTTTCCTCATTCCTGGAAGGCAATTGTATTTACTGGTTTCTTATAAATGTAATTGCATTTCAAAGATATTCTAGGTATTTATGAACATATATGTATACATATTTTTTCTCTCCCACAAATAATAAAATACTATATGCATTGTTTTATACTTTGCTTTTTTCAATTAACAGTATGTCTTCAAGGACTTTTATAGTAGCAGATATAGACCTATTTCAATTTTTTAATGACTGCATAGTACAGCATTTATATTTAAGCAGTCAACTACTGACAGATATTATTTTGTTTCCAGTCTTTTGTCAATATAGACAAGGCTGCAATAAATATCCATGCATGTTCATCATTTCTCACATAGAAATAAAATTCTTGTTCATTTGTAACATTGATAGAGATTGACAAATGGACCCCCAGAGGAGCTTACCAATTTGCTCCCACTACAAAACTATGAGTGCCTACTTCTCCAAACCATTGACAATACAACAGGTTACCCACTTTTTGATATTTGCCAATTTTGTAGGCACAAAATGGTTTGCAGTTATAGTCTTAGGGTTTTTTTTTTCTATTTTTTTAAAGAAAGGGTCTCTCTCTGTTGCCTAGGCTGGAGTGCAGCGGCATGATCATAGCTCACTGTAACCTTGAACTCCTGGGCTCAAACAATGCTCCTGCCTCAGCCTTCTGAGTAGCTAGGACCACAGGCACATCATCAAACCTGACTAATTTTATTTTATCTTTTTTAGAGGTAAGATCTCGCTATGTTGTCCAGACTGGTCTCAAACTCCTATCCTCAAGTGATCCTCCTACCCTGGCCTTCCAAAGGACTGGGATTACAAGTGTTAGCCACTGAGCCCAGCCCTTTGTAGTTTTAATTTCCATTTTTTATTATATAAATGAGGTTGAACTTCTTTTTATATGCTCAAAATCATCTGCATTTACTTTAGTATGAAATATTTATTATTAATCTTTGCTGACTTTTATATTAGGTTGATTTTTCCCCCCTTATTGATTGGTGGGAGTTCTTTAGGGATTAAAGAAATTAGCTCTTTTCCTGGATGTGAGTTGCACATATTTTTTTCCCATTGTGTTTTTTCCACTTGCTTTTTAAATTTTTAATGTTTTTCTTTTTATTTTTCTGTGTAATAATTTAAAAAATATATAGTTTTTATGTGGTCACATTCATCAACTTTTTCTCTTATCACTTCTGGGTTTGCATCAGTCTCAGAAAGTCTTCCCACTCTAAGGTCATTAAGAATTCTCTTATGGCTACCTTTAATACTATCACAGTGTGATGTCTTTACATTTCAAATTTGATTGAATTGGTTCTTTTAATGCTTTAAAATATATTAAAGTATAAATACTGCACTTGTTTATGTTTATTTTGTTTCTGGTTCAAATATTTTTATCTTTTTTTCATTTGTGAAGTAGAGATAGTAAGTATTGCTTAATACCATCCATGGGCTTTGGTGGGGAGATACCATGTTCACATTGAAAGCTAAATGGAAATTATCTTCCTCATTACTTAGAAGCCTTTGCTCACATTTAGGTTTCATACCCCAATGGGAAAATTGAGACTAATAAGCTCTATGAGATAACCAGCTTTAATAACAAAAGGCAAAATCAAATTAGCCATTTCATGCCTGCCTACATGGGGATTGCTGCTTTCACTTGTAATGTTTAATTAGATATATTTTCAATAATATAGATATGCAGTTATCACTTTTGAAGCAGTTTTAGCTACCTATGAAACAGAATTGGAAAATGTCTCATAATTTGAAATTGGTTGTTTGGAACTCAAAATGATATTCCACTAAAATAATATTTTAAATGTTGGTTGGGGTCTTGAGCTATATTAAAAATTCCAGATTTATGACCGGGCACGGTGGCTCACACCTGTAATCCTAGCATTCTGGGAGATGGGCAGATTGCTCAAGGTTGGGAGTTTGAAACCAGCCTGAGCAAGAGCTAGACCCCCATCTCTACTAAAAATAGAAAGAAATTAATTGGCCAACTAAAAATATATAGAAAAAATTAGCCAGGCATGGTGGCACATGTCTGTAGTCCCAGCTACTCGGGAGGCTGAGGCAGAAGGATTGCTTAAGCCTAAGAGTTTGAGGTTGCTGTGAGCTAGGTTGATGCCATGGAACTCTAGCCCAGGCAACAGAGTGAGTTGCACTCACTCTGTGCAAAAACAGAGTTTTTTTTTTCTTTTTCTTTTTTTTTTTAATAGTTTGTATGCTTTATTCCTTTTATCAACTGGTACCATCAGCTAATACAAAATTGACAAATAGGCTGACAGGAAAATAGCTGAATACAATGAACTATTATGCTCAATACTGGGCTAGTTGTACATCCATCTCAATTTCCTTATTCATAGCCCTAAGTCATATGCCTTTATCTTAAAGTATTATTTTAAATCAAAAGATAAAATAATCTTAAAGACAGATACAACAGTAACCATTCTAACCACCTAAATCACTTAAACGTCAAACAAAAAATAACTTTTAAAAAACCCAAACAGCGAGAAAACAGCAGTGCAAGACGACCTAGAAGGGTGAAATGATGCTGAGCTCACACCATTGATTTGGAGGTACTTAAGTTCCAATTTTCTAAGGTAGGACATGTCTTGGGAACTGGACAAAGCATTGTGGTAGGAGAGAATAAAGTAGTTCTGACTGTGGACCAGGGTGGAATGGGGCAGAGGAGAAAGTTTTCCACCCCAAGAAAGTGGATGACCATTATTTTGGGAACTACCAATACTGCTGTATTTTTTTCTAGTATAAAATGTATATTTGTTCCAGGATATTTCCTGATTTCGCCTATCTGGAAAAAGGCATATGCTCATTCTATTTCTCAATGACATTTATGAATGTTATAATTGTAATGACAATTATGAAAGGTTGCCTAATTGATATGTAAATAGTACTTACAGTGAGCCAGGCTAAAAGAGAATAAAGTTTTCTCTATGAGAAAACCAGCCAGGCTAAAAGAGAATAAAGTTTCCTCGTTGCAAATATAAATTATGACAGTTTGGAATAAAAATCAAATTATATTTTGCTCTTTGATGCATTGTGCATGCTATCTATGTCCTTTGCTTCTCCTTCCATCTGTCTTCCCGCTGTTTACCGGCTCATTAACACCTCCACCAGAAAGTGGGCTGGGTGATGACAAGAAATAAAAATACAAGTTGAACTGCAACTAAGAATTTCACTTTTTTTTTTTAAAAAACAAAGCCAACATAAGAATGATATAAATACCTCAGTTGTGAAAATAAATCGTGACCCTGGTTAGTATATGGTATTTTAAATACGTGAAAAATGATGAGGAATTGAAGCACATTCTATAGAAAAGAACAAGTTCACAGAATGTTATCAGGGAAATGACCACGTAGATAGACTGCAGAGCATCTGTCCCTGCAGGTGGGAACTGCAGAAAAATTCATTTCTGAAAAACGAATTAGCAAGTACACATAAAATCTTAAGACGTAACCACATTTCTGGAAGCTACCTGCAAAGCTTGGCCTAAACATGGAAGAGCTGAGGTCACTTACTGGAGTCAGGGAAGGTATCTGTAATGGAAAGTTTTTTTATTTTTTTTTTTAAGAAAGTTATTTCAACATTTTCAAAAAGGAGGTTGGGATGGAAGTATATGATATTAATATTATAATAGGCATGTAGGCTATTTAGGGTATTTTTTTATCATGTTATATTTTTATTTACATCTCAAATTTTTACAATGAACATGTATTAATTTTATTATCAGAAAGTAATTTTTAAAGAGAAATGTTATGTTCTCCTCTCATTTATTCATTTATCAGTGGAGTTTATACAGTGAGTTTTATTAGTCAAACCCATGTCCCAGTGAGATGGAGGCAGAAATCAAGACTGGGGATTTCTTTTTTTTTTTTGTTTCAGCATATTGTGGGGGTGCAAATGTTAAGGTTACGTATATTGCCCCTGCCCCCTCCCCCCTCGAGTCAGAGCTTCAAGTATGACCATCCCCCATACGGTGCTCATTGCACTCATTATGTATGTATATACCCATCCCCTCCTTCCCCCTCCCGTGTGCCCCACGCCCAAAAAATGTGGTTCCGCTATGTCCACATAGGTGTTGAGCAGTGAACCCAATTTGCTGCTGAGTACATGTGGTGCTAATTTGTCCATTATGTATGTATATACCCATCCCCTCCTTCCCCCCTCCCGTCTGCCCCACTCCCAATAAATGTTGTTCCTATATGTCCACTTAGGTGTTGATCAGTGAACCCAATTTGCTGGTGAGTACATGTGGTGCTTATTTGTCCATTCTACTTCACTTAGTAGAATGAGTTCCAGCTCTATCCAGGAAAATACAAGAGGTGCTATATCACCATTGTTTCTTATAGCTGAATAGTACTCCATGGTATACATATACCACATTTTATTAATCCACTCATGTATTGATGGGCACTTGGGTTGTTTCCACAACTTTGCAATT
>CAUYRT010021477.1:0-14731 GCA_963574885.1 Lepilemur ruficaudatus | reverse complement strand
CTGCCTCAGCCTCCCAAGTAGCTGGGATTACAGCCATGCGCCACCATGCCCGGCTAATTTTTCCTATATATTTTTAGTTGGCCAATTAATTTCTTTCTATTTATAGTAGAGACGGGGTCTTGCTCTTGCTCAGGCTGGTTTCAAACTCCTGACCTTGAGCAATCCGCCCACCTCGGCCTCCCAGAGTGCTAGGATTACAGGCGTGAGCCACCGTGCCCGGCCCTATTTGTTTCTTAAAAGTGTATTTCCTGTAGGCAGCATATGATTGGGTCTTGATTTTTTTTATATATATATATAATCTGACAATCTCTGACTTTTAATTGAGGTATCTAGAGCACTTACATATGTGATTATCAACATGGTTTGGGTTAATATATACTATTTTGCTATTTGTTTTCTGTTTGTCCCTCTGTTCTTAGTTTCATTATTCCTCTTTATTGTTCTTTCTTTTTTTTTCCCTCCCTCTTTATTGTTTTAGTTTTTTTTTTTTTTTTTGAGACAGAGTCTTACTCTGTCACCCAGGCTAGAGTGCTGTGGTATCAGCCTAGCTCACAGCAACCTCAAACTCCTGAGCTCAAGCAATCCTTCTGCCTCAGCCTCCCAAGTACCTGGGACTACAGGCATGCATCACCATGCCCGGCTAATTTTTATATATGTATATTATATATATATATATTTGTTGTTGTTGTCCAGCTAATATCTTTATATTTGTAGAGATGGGGTCTCGCTCTCGCTCAGGCTGGTCTCGAACTCCTGAGCACAAACGATCCACCCAAGTAGCTGGGACTACAGGTGCGCACCACCAGGCCTGGCTAATTTTTTCTATTTTTAGTAGAGACAGGCTGGGCATGGTGGCTCATGCTTGTAATCCTAGCACTGTGGGAGGCCAAGGCGGCAGGATCATTTGAGCTGGAGTGAAGAGTGAGACCCCGTCTCTACTAAAAATAGAAAGAAATTAATTGGCCAACTAAACTTATATAGAAAAAATTAGCTGGGCATGGTGGCGCATGCCTGTAGTCCCAGCTACTTGGGAGGCTGAGGTAGGAGGATCGCTTGAGCCCAAGAGTATGAGGTTGCTATGAGCTAGGCTGACACCACGGCACTCTAAGCCAGGCAACAGAGAGAGACTCTGTCTCAAAAAAAAAAAAAAAAAAGGACCACCCACAGTAACCCCTGGATGTGGAGACAGGGAGGTATCTGGGAAGTGGGTTGGTGAGTCAGACTTCTGGTCTTTGCCTTTTTTGGCCAAGGAAGTGGAAGTCCAGAGGGCTGGGCTGCCCTCCTTGTCCTCTGGAGGGGTGAGGCCCTGCAGGGCGTCCCTCTCTCTCGGCCTGAGGGAGGACATGGAGGGCTTTCTCACTGCACTGCTGGGTTTGGTGCCCATCACCCAGATCCATGAGGTGATGGGGACCATGCTGGCTAAGGGCAGCCTCATCCTTCCCAGAGAAGGGCTTCTGAAGTTAGGCCAGGCAGGCTGCATTACAGTGTGCCCCGCAGACAGGCCCAAGGGGCCTCCAAATGGCAGGAGCTGCTGAAATCGTGGTGCAGGGAGCAGGGTGGGTAGAGATTCTTGAGTCCAGGCCCTGCCCTGAAAGAGGGGTGAGGGTGGGGAGCCTGTAGAGGGATAAGCAGGAGGGAAGACGGGTGGGGTCAACAGCTATGTTGCTTTCAGGGAGGGGGTGTGTGGAAGCCACCAGGAGCAATCTAGCAGGGGTGGGATTGGCCCCTTTGTCAATCAAGGGCATTGGTTGGCACCTTTGTTCAGTTCATTCCTGCTTCATGGGGCCTTCTGGGCTCAGCTGCTCAAACCAGTCTCTTGGTCTGGTGGGAGCATATATCATAACTTGACTCCAGCAGGAAGCAAATTTAGACTCTGGCAGTGGGTGTGGTACTGGGAAGGGGTACGCCACCTTGTCCCTATGATCTCATTTCTGTAATTATGACAGAGCCCCTGCCGTGCACCAGGCCAGGCAGTGTTGGGCCCTACAGAGTTAACCCAGAGCTGGGCCTGGAGAACAGCCCCTTTGGGTAGCAGGGCCTCACTTAGTCTCCAGCATCAGGGTCCTGCGCCATGGGACAGGCCCACCCCCAAGTCTCTTTCTCTTTGGCTTCAGATTTCCTTTCTCCACCTCAACATGGCAGCCCTGAGTGGTTTGCCAGGGCTCTTTGGTTGGTGCCTGATACAAGATGAGTTGAGAGCACTTCCTGGGACCCAGAACAGGAATGTCCTCCTTCCGTGGCTACTCTGGCCTCAGCTGAGGTCCAGGGTGAGGTGCTGTCTTCTACTGGGTGAAGTTCTAAGGAAGGTGTCCCTTTTTCTTGCCTTCCTATCCCCAAGCAGAAGGAGACAAGCCACCTGCTATGGTTTGCATGGGTGTCCCCTCTAAAATTCATGTTGAAGCCGGGTGTGGTGGCTCACGCCTGTAATCTTAGCACTCTGGGAGGCCAACAAAGGAGGATCGCTCAAGGTCAGGAGTTCGAAACCAGCCTGAGCAACAGCAAGGCCTTGTCTCTACTAATAATAGAAAGAAATTAATTGGCCAACTAAATATATATAGAAAAATTTAGCTGGGCATGGTGGCACATGCCTGTAGTCCCAGCTACTCGGGAGACTGGGGCAGAAGGATTGCTTGAGCCCAGGAGTTTGAGGTTGCTGTGAGCTAGGCTGATGCCACCGCACTCTAGCCCGGGCAACAAAGTGAGACTCTGTCTCAAAAAAAAAAAAAAAATTCATGTTGAAACCTAATCACCAAGATGATGTTTTGGAAGGTGGGGCCTCTAGGACGTGATTAAGTCATGAGGGCTCCTCCTTCATGAATGGATTGAGGCCCTTATCAAAAGGGTGCTGGAGTGGGTTTGCTCTCCTCCGCTCTTCTGTCTTGTGGGGACACAGCAAGAAGGTCCTCACCAGATGCTGGTGCCATGATCTTGGACTTCCCAGCCTCCAGAACTATGAGTAATAAATTTCTGTTCTTTATAAATTATCCATCTCAGGTATTTTGTTGTGACAGCGCAAGACTAAGATGCCACCAAAGCGCTGAGGGGGCCTGCAGGCAAGAAGGTCTGATCCTTCAGCTCCCTGACCTTTGCCTTCACAGACATTACCAGGGCCTGAAGCCAAACTCCTGTGGAGACAGAGCGCTGCAGTCAAGTCCCACATACCTAAGTTCAAATCCCACTTCAGATAGTGAAATCCCCAATCTCTAAGTGATGGCAAAAATTTCAGATTAAAAAACAAGAAAAATACCACCTCACATCTCTTAGGATGCTATTAAAAACAAAACAAAACAGAAAATGACAAGTATTGACCAAATGTGGAGAAATCGCTGGTGGGAATGTAAAATGGTACAGCTGTTTTGGAAGACATTTCCTCAAAAAGTTAAACATAGATTTACCACATGACCAGCAATTCCACTCCTGGGGATATACTTGAAGGAATTGGAAACGGGGACTTGAACACACACTTGTACATGAATGTTCATAGCAGCATTATTTGCAGTAGTCAAAAGTAGAGACCAGCCGAGCGTGCGTCAGCTGGCGAGTGGGTAGACGAGATGTGGTGTGCGCGTCGGATAACAGTAACGGGGCATTATTCAGTAATAAAGAAATGAGGTTCTGATACTGCTACAACGTGGATGAACCTTGCAAACATGATGCTAAGTCGTAAAAGCCAGACATAAAAGGGCAATCATTGTATGATTCCACTTACGTGAAGCATTTAAAATGGGCAAATTCACAGTGACAGAAGGGAGATCAGAGGTTATCGGGCTGGAGGAAGAAGGCGATGGGGAGTGTCTGCTCATGGGCCTAGTTTCTGTCTGGGATAATGAAAGGGTTTTGGGAATAGTGGTGATGATTGTACAACGTTGTAAATGTAAGTAACGCCTTTCAACTATACACTTAAAAGTGCTTAAGATGGCAACTTTAATATTACTACAATAAAAATGTTGTAAAATATTTTTTCTTTAAAAATTTTTTTTGTTCTCTAGAAAAAGCAGGAAAGAGTAAAAATATATATTTTTAAAAGCTGTTGCAGAGGCAGGGCAGGGAAAAAAAGCTTTTTGGAAAAGGAAATTGTCACCTGGTGAAATGCAGAAAATCTCTGCCCAGGGACTGGGGGCAAAGGCTGGGGGTGGGGTGGGGTAGGGGTCTGGGATCCAAAGAGACAGCAAAAACCTGGCTGAGAGTGAAAGAGGGGGCCCACTGAGGTTGGCAGTCTGCCCAGCCAAGTCCCACCATAGCACGTCCCCCTCCTCCCTGTCCCCACTGTGTCCATCTCAGTCCAGTCCTCCCCCTCACACCTGTGATGGCTGCCCCTGTCCTCCACCTGGCCCGGGTGGTAACCCTCCTCACATCTAGATCTGACCACGTGTCTCTCCTGTGTAACATCCTTCAGCAGTTGTCCCTGCGGGGCGCCAAGTTGGAGGATCTCCTGGGGTCCCAGGCACCTGGAGAGTGGAGGCTCAGACCCCTTAATGCCCACCTGGCTCCAGCCTTTTGCCTTCTTGCACAAGGGGCTGTTTGTCAGCCCCTCTCTTCTGCACCCCCAAGGCCCCACCAGGCACTGCCTATCTCCAGCCCAGTCGTCCCTCCCTTTGACCTTGTCCACCCATCCCTTCCTGGAAGAACTACGCCACTCCTTGGAGGTAGAGATGAGGGCAGCAGAGGGTTGATCCTGGGAATCCTGGAAGGAAGAAGCCAGGCGGGGAGCGTGGCCACTCCAAGTGGGCCCCTCAGCCTTGGGGTGCAGACTCCCAGCTGTCCTCCCCTTCACACAGGAGAGGGCTGATGGGGCTAATTCACCAGCCACATGTGGCCAGGGGACGGGGAGCTACAGCAATTAGAGCCCTTGAAAGCCCAGCCCCAGGGCTCCAGGAGGATGAGGCCGTAGGATGAACAGGAGGGCTTCTGGGAGAGGCCCTGGGCGCCCCACCCAACACCTCCCTCCTGGGGGACATCATGTCCCCAGTGGGGTGGAGAGAAGGGGCGGAGCAGGGAGCCGGAAGGAAGCAGGGACGCCGCGGGGACTTGAACCCCGGCCCAGCAATGCTGGGTGTGCCACCACCAGCGCCTTTTGCTTTTTCCTGCTCATTTTCTCACAGACTGAAAGGTGAAAAGCAAAACCTGAGCACGGCCATGAGCCGCGATCAGTAAAAGAAACACCTGTGGCGGCTCCACACCCCTCTCCCTCCCAGGCTCATCACCTGCCGCCCTGACATCCCTTGCAAAGGCACAGCCTGGGGGACGTTGTCCCCCGGCTTCAAGGTCTTATGTTTCCTGTTGTACCAGCTGCAGGAGCACATTAAGTCAGACCA
The DNA here is from genome assembly GCA_963574885.1 of Lepilemur ruficaudatus. Classification (NCBI taxonomy): domain Eukaryota; kingdom Metazoa; phylum Chordata; class Mammalia; order Primates; family Lepilemuridae; genus Lepilemur; species Lepilemur ruficaudatus. The sequence continues at coordinate 9,416 of CAUYRT010021477.1, read as the reverse complement.
GCAAAAGGAACCATGACTCACAGTCCTGCTCATTCTGGGACAGTGTCAGCAGTGACAAGTTTTTGTATGTGTATAGAAATTTCCAGAAAGATTCTAAGAAACTTGAGAAGCCATCTTTGTGTAGTAGGGCTGGGATAGGTGAGGTGAAAGGGAGTTTACGTTCATTTTCTATCCATGGCTTGAATTTTTAACTCTGCAGATCACTTTTATAATTAAAGGCAAAATTCTTTTCATCAGAACAGGAAATCTAAGAAGGGAAACTTCCAGCACTCTGGCCTAGCTCAAATGCTGATGATCCTCTGGAACAGCTGGGCCCCAGCCACCTGATATCCCACAGATGCGCCACCTGCCTCGCCTTGTGTCCTCGGATCCCTCAGCCACCGTCAGCTGTGGACTCCTTCCTGGGAACCGCCATTACTTGAAAACGAAGTCGGAAGCACCGTGTTCCCACCAGCCTCTCTCTTCACACTGGACTCTGACCTGGAGTCTGAGTTCTGGGGAGGATGTGTCTGAGTCACCAGGGCCCCAGAGCCAAGAGGTACAGGGAGCCCACCCTGGACCCCTGGCTAGTACTTGCCCCCAGGCCACCCTCGTAGGCCACTCCACAGCATCTCCTGCTCCTGGCCCAGCCTCTGCCTCCGCCAAGCCACGGCGGGTCCATGGGAGTCCCCGACAAGTCCTGTCTTGTCCTGTCAAGGGAGGAGATCCCTGGAGCCCCTCCTGCCAGCGCTGAGGAACTCGGAAGCCCCTCCCCAGCAAGATCCAGATGGGAACCTGAGACTCAGAGAGGGGTGGAATCTGCACAGGGACAGAGGGCCAGGCCCAGCTGAGGTCTGGGTCTTTTCTATTCACTCAAGGAGTCTGAGCATAGTCAGCCCCACTTCTCTCTCTCTCTCTCTCTCTCTCTCTCTCTCTCTCACACACATACCCTAAGGTCTGGGGACCACCAGGTGGGCTAAGGGCCAGGCCTGAAGGCCTAGCCTCAGCCTCCTAGAAGGGACAGGTGGCCTGCGGGCCCACTGCCTCCACCCCCTCCATCTCCCTCACGCCCCTGTCCCTCCTGCAAGTGTGCCCAAACTCCCCTCACGCCTCCCTTCAGCTTTGGCCCCCCCCAACACACCACGTAGTGCAGGCACTTACTTATCTATCGCAGCAGCAGAGAGGAAATGTGCACGGTCATCTAAGTCCCAACCTGCTCTCGAAGCAACAAAGCTCTGGCCTTACAAAGCCTCAGAAATGGGGGTGATCAAAACACACTCTGTAAGATGAGCAAATAGTTAATTCAATACGTTAGCAAAAAGAGCCTCAGGTGTGGACTGTGGGAACCCCAGAGAGTGACGACAGAGGGAAACACACCCTGGCTGAAGGGTAAGGATTAAAATGGCTTCCAGGAGCCACTGCACGCACTCAGTCAGTGAGCAAAAGTAAAACCGCTGGTGTTGGCAGGGCCGTGGGAAAACAGCAGTGCACACAGCAGGCCCCTGAGAACCACCTGGAGGGCACAGGGCAGTGTCCAAGGAGAACCCACTGGCCAACGGGGAGTGCAAACCAAAAGCAGCCTTGAGGTATAAAAGGGATTTGCCCAAAGGTGCCTGTGACTGCACAATTTATAATCACAAAAAGCTGGAACTGGCCCACGAGCCCAGGCGGCAGTGAAAGCCCACACTCTGGAATGCCCCAGAGGGCCTCAACCAGAATGACTGTTTCGGCGTAATTATCCCCTAACATAACATGAGCTGGGAGAACAAACTCAACAGTTGCAAATAACCCCCACAGGTACTTCAGTCCAATGCAAACAAGACAGCAGGCGTGTGCGTGTACGCGCGTGTGCACACACAGGTGCGAGTTTGCACTGTCCACATCAGACACGGCGAAGGGCAAGCAGAAAGCTCTCAGAGGGGGGTCGTTTGTACTGTCAGGAATCCGGATGGACCAATAACCCTGCATCGAAACACACAGAACAAACTGTTAGGCCACCACAGGGGCAGTGGAGACCCCAAACTCTTCTCATTACACAAGGATGAAGTGGATTTGGATTTGACCAAAAAACATCAGGAGAGACTGATCCCGACGTGGATCATGACAGAGAATGCCTTTTCAACTGCCGTGGAACGTTTATAAAAATAATCATCTCTTAAGCAATGAAGAGAAGAAGCCATACATTCAAAAAAGCAGGAGCTATATAGGCCACTGCCTCAGATGACCCTTCATGTTATACCAGAAATGGACTGCAGTAGTTAAAAACGTACTCTTGAATAACAAAAGTAAATTATACATCAGAACTGAAAGTACAGACACATAGGAAACAGGATCAACAAAGTCTTTTCCTAAATACAGATGGGAGGCCTTCATGTGCTCTAGGGTCTCATCCTGGATCCTAGAGGTGGCCCACCAGGCTGGAGTCTGGCCCTGCCCCACCAGCTCCACCTTGCACTCACTCCTCCCAGCCAGTCCCTGCACGGCCAGGAGGCCTTGCCTGAGCCCTCTCTCAGCTGGGAATGTTCTTCCTCCTGCTCCTCCTACCCTTCAGGTTAGAGCTCAAAGGTCCCCGACCCTAGTTAGGGCTCTGTTTTCACTCTTTGGCCGAAACTGCAACCACAATCGCCTTTCACTCATGATTTGTGTCATCACCATCGGAGGCCTGTCCCTCGTGAGAACAGGAGGACCACAGAGCAAGACCAGTTATCTTGAATGCCGGTGTCCGTGGGGACCAGCTCAGTGTCTGGCCACGGAGGATGTTGATGGAGTGAAACTCTGTGGAACAAGGAAACAACAGCTCAGTGTATCCCTTTGCTGGGCGCCGCATGTGCCTGCTAGGCTGTGGCTACCCACAGGAATCCTTACGTCCTCCTGGGGTGGCATCAGTAGGCTGCCTTAGAGACTATCCACACCTCAGCAGTTGAGGGCCCCATGTGGCCACGGGGGTCTGAGGGCATGGTGGGGCCGGAGCAAGCCTGAAGTGCCAGCCCCAGCCGGCATTACAGGACACTTTACGCTATGCAGCCCGTCGAGTGCACAGAGGGCTGGGAACCTGCCTAATATATTTCCTGTCAGAAAATGGACAAGGAAGTGCAGCTCCCCTCCCTCACAAGTGCCTGCACCATGTGACTCGTTTCAGCTTCACACAAACCGACAGGTATGTTCTAACACTATTTTTATCTCCATTTCATCACTGAGGAAACTGGCTTCAAGAATTTAAGAAATTCAGCCAAAGTCATGTGCTATCAAGTGGCAAAGTAGGGAATAGAAGCCAAGTTGTCAGCTCAAGGCTGTGTTCATCACCACTGCTCTTAACTGTGGTCTCTGCCTTTCCTGATATCCTGATACCAAAACCTGCCTGACAACGCCCTGAAGTCCAAGTTCTAATTCATTTCTGTGTCAACAGTATAAACTCTAGGCTTAGGAATAGCTTGGTTCAGAAATCATAGGATGGCTTAATATTTCATTAGTGTTAATGGAGTAACTAATAACTTATTAATACAATTCATCATCAGATGATGAAAGGAGAGAAACCTGATGTTCATTTCAAAAGATACAGGAGAGGCATATGAATAAATCCAACATCTATTATGATTTAAAAAACAAGTCAGCCACTTCCAAGCAATCTGGTAACAAATGGATATCCTTTCTCAGGATCCTGCACGTTTAGCAGGTGGTGGACACAGCAGAGTGGCACTTCTCATCCACTTCATTTAAGGACTGCACCCTTTTCTCTGCCTGTAAACACCTGTCGTCTCATGAGGGGGCGCTCCCCAAACCTTAATCATTCACACAATACCTTGTCTGAGTACAGCCAGTCACTTTTTCCCCTTAAATCAAGTTACTTTTAAAATATAAATCTATTTTATGTGAAAAGGCACTATCAAAAAAGTGAAGACACACTCCACAGAACGGGAGAAGATACTTGCAAATCGCATGTCTAATCCAGAATATATAAAGAACTCTTACAATTCAATAATAGACAAACCAAAAGTGGGTAAAGGATCAGCATAGACACGTTTTCAAAAAAGATATACACATGGCTAACAGCACATGAAAAGGTACTTGACATCATTAGTCATCAGAGAAATGCCAGTCAAATTACATGAGATACTATTTTACACCCATTAGAATGATTATAATTAAAAAGTCAGATAATACCCAGTGTTGGCGAGAATGTGGAGAAGTTGCAACCCTCATACGTTACTGGTGGGAATGTAAAATGATGCAGCGGCTTTGAAAAACAGTCTGGCAGTTCCTTAAAAAGTTCAACATACAGTTACCATACGACCCAGTAATTCTACTCCTAGGTATGTACCAAAGAGAATTGAAAACATATGTTCATGCAAAAACTTGTACACAAACATTCATAGCGTTATTTATAATAGTCAAAACTGCAGAAATAATCCAAATATGCAAATGATGCGTGTGGATAAACACAATGGGGTATATCCATACGCTGCAATATTATTCAACAATAAAAAGGAATGAAGTACAGTTATACATTACAACATGGATGAATCTTGAAAACATTATGCTAACTGAAATAAGACAGACACAGAAAGACAAACATTATATGATTACGCCTATATAAGGTACTGAGAATAGGCAGATTCATAAAGATGAAAAGTATAACAAAGGTTACCAGGGACCAAGGGAAGAGAAGGATAGGAAGTTATCTTATGAGTACAGAGCTTCTGTTTAGGATGATGAAAAGGTTCTGGAGACGGATAGTGGCGATGGTTGCACACGTTGTGAATGTACTAAAAATCAATGAATTGTATACTTCAAAGTGTGAATTTTATAGTATGTGAATTATATCTCAAGTTTTAGAAGGAAAAATAAATTTATTTGAAAAGGAAACTTTCTATTACCACCATAAATGGAAAACCAGTAATATTATGCAAACATTAAAATTTACAATGTCTATTAGCAGATGACCCCAACTCACCTTGTAGACCACCAGCAGGTCAATCACCCCTTTGGGTGACACAAAAAAGGCTGCTAAGGGGCTTATGTGCAGCTCCCAGGGCCCAGCATGATTTTCTTCCTCTATCTGCTGATGGATCCAACCAGCAGGGTTAGGCAGGAACAAGACCACAGTGCTCATGGCCCATTAGTGATCACAGCCAATACGGGTAAGACAGGAAGAGAGAAGAATAAGAAATGGAATAATTCCCATGGTCAATGTAATCATCAAAGATGACTGTTATTTACTTGGAAAACCCAAGAGAACAGTGCTCACTCCATGTCAAGAGAGTAATTAGCACAGTGCTTGCATTATTTCATTAACCCATGTACTACTTTTTACATATGGGCAAACTGGGGCAGACAGTAAATAAGCATGTAAGTGGTGAGTCCAGGATAACCACTGGGTTGTTTGATTGAAAGCCTGCACTTTTAGCCAAGATGCTGTATTGCCTCCTAACTGACCCTAAGAGTGAAATTCAGCATAATTATTGACAAAACAAAGTATATATACAACACAAACAAGTCTTGTCATGTACTACCATAATCAGAAATTTTAATAGAAAAACATATCCAACCACAACACAGAATATTAAATGTCAAGGAACATGAAAATCCCAAGGGACATGAAAATCATCCTATCTTGAATGAACAGGGAGACCAGTTTCTAACAGGAAGTCTCAGTATCATAATGTTTATAAATGTAATGAAATTCCAATAAAAATCCAAACACTTAGAAAAAGAGAGACAGGGATTTATATCACCATACATTAAAATTATATGTCTCTATAAAGCTAAAATAATTAAAACACTGGATTGAATAATTAAAACAAGACAGATGTAGAAGAGATCAGACTACAAAGTCCAGAAATGGACTTCATTATTTTAAAGTATTTAGCTGATTGTTAACAAGGGGCGTTTCAAATCAGAATAGAAAGTAGAATTATTCAGTGTATGGTGTTGGGAAAATTGGGTAGCCATTTTGAAATAACTAAATGAGATTCCTACCTCGTACTGTGCACCAAGACAACTTCTAATGGATTAAAGAGTTTAGTGTCAAAAATGAAATCATGAAGGTATCAGAAGGAAATATAGCATAACACCCAAGTGTGAAACTACACTAATAAAAATTGATAGGCTTGATTACAAACTTTAAAATCGCCAGCAGGATCCAACACATAAAATTAAAAAGCAAACTACAGGCGTTTCGAAGAACGTGGTGTAACAGGGGAAAATGTCCTCAACGTGGTATTTGCATAGAGCAGTGGAAATGCAAGTGAGGCAGGAAGCAGACGCGTGGGTCAGCTCACCCCCACAAGCATCCATTCAGCTTTACAGGATCAAAAAGTGCAAATTAACAAGCTGAGATACCGTTTCTTGTCTTCAGATCAGGCAAGAAAAAATAAACATGGGGACAGCAAAGCTGGTCACCTACTAGGGAGCATTAGCTGTACCCCGCCTGTAACTAGGGCAAAATTCTTCAAACTGTCACAACCTCTGGACCAGTAATTTCACTGCTAAGAAATTACCTTAAGGAAATAACCAGATTTGTACACAACAATGTTTTAGGAAACAGAGAAATTCATCCTATCCTATTTCGACAGAAAGTCGGAAAAAAAATCCTAATCAGAAAACAGAACAGTATCTGATTTGAAAAAAGAAAGCCCATACACATCTTTCTAAAGCAGACACAGGCCACCTCTGACCTACATGTAAAATATTAAAGTAACTGAACTAAAGGCTGGATTCTCTTGGTTCTGAGTTCTGCCTCTATTGCAGCATACAGTGAGCCCGGTAAAGGAAAACATGGGACCAACTCTCAGGAAGCGACAGCAGACCCCTAACCAGACGGCCATGCTGGTGAGGACGGTCAAATAGGGAGGAAACAAATTGTCCCCACCTCAGTGGCCCCCAAAGGAACCACTGTGTGCCAGACAGGATAATGTTCACAATGGTGGCCCTGAGACACTGAAGAAATGACAGATTCTGGTCTGTACAATCTCTAGTAAGACAGGAAAGCACACAATACATTTTGTAGGAAGTTCCAACAGGCTATGGACAAGAGGAAAAGGCAGTTCAAAGGTTAGGCACAGGGTTCAGGAGCTGGTCACTAGGGCAGGATTCCATCTATACATTCCAGGTACACAGAACTTCCCAGTAAGACAGCCACTCACACAGCCACACAGACTCAGAAAGCAAACCCTCCTTGCCGAACTCTCCTTGAATGTGATCTTGGGCAATTCATTCTCCAAGCTGGGTCTGCATAAACTTAGTGGCATTTTTAGCAAGACAGTGTGCACAGGAGCATTTCAACTGCAAAGACCACTGAATTGGACACTGTCAGTGTGATAAGTAACTATTAGGCAGAGCAAGACATAAATAAAAAGTATTCTGATGGGGGTGGTCTTTCCAATGGGGCAGGGTCTGCTAGGAGGCAGGTTAGGATACCCAGACACTGAAGTAGATAGACCCAGACAAGTATCATTGACCACAGCTTTACCTATAATGCAAAGTCAAATTAAACAGATGCAAGTAAATGGAAAGATGTGCCTTATTCTCACACAGGAAGACAACAGCATGAAGACATTGTAGGGGAGGTTAAAGTAACATGAAGCAATAGCCAGGAAAATTCTGGAAAAGTAGAATAATGACGTAGAGCTGTCCTTACTATATATTCAAGTATAGACTACAATACGTAAAACCATTTGGAACGGGCACACGAGTGGATGACCAATAGTGAACAGCTGTATTAATCGGTAAATGGTGCAGGAACAACAGGTTAACCACTCCTAAGTCACTCATTATACCAAAGTCCAGATAGAGTCAATAAATATAAAAATAAAGAATTAAAAGAACTAGGACAAAACATGGGGTTTAACAAAAAAAAATCTTCAGCTGGATTAGCCTTTCTGAACTACTCATAAAATCCAGAATCCATAACAGAATATATTGATAAATGAGTACATATATATTTAAAACTTTGAAGAGCAAAATGTTACTATGAAACTTAGAAATCTGTGAAAAACAGTAAAGTATTTCCAGCAAAACTGACAAACAGTTAACTTCCTTAATATATAAAGATCTCTTATTAATCAGTAAGTATACAATCCAAAAGAAATACAAATCAAAACTATACTATTTTCCACTGCTCACGTCAACAAATAACCAAGTTTAAGAACACAGTGTTGGTGAAGGTGTGGACAAATGTCATTTGGAACAGCCTCCCTAGAGGGCAAGCTGGTGGCATCCATCATATTTAGAAATGTACGTGTACTATGCCCCAGGAGTGCCCCTATAGGAAACTTTCCCCCACAAAATACTTGCCCATATAGATAAAACCACATGTAGACAGATATCCAGTATAGCCTTATATACAGTGGAAATTGCTGGCAACAACCTAGTTGTTTCCTTTCTGAACTACTCATAAAATCCAGAAGCCATAAAAGAAAATATTGATAATGAGTACATATATATATTTAAAACTCTGAACAGCAAAATATTACCATAAAACTTAAAAATCAGTGAAAAACAGTAAAGTATTTCCAGCAAAAATGACAAACAATTAATTTCTCCAAAAGGGGAATAGGTAATTCAAACATAGCTACCACACAGATGCTGAAAAGACCAAGGTAGACCAAACATACAGATACGCAGCACTCTCCTAGATGAATGTTAACTGAACCATCCACTGTGCAAGGCGGGGTATGCTATATACTTGTACCTCTGCAGATTTATATGTGCACAGACTTCTCCAGAAAAATATTCCAGCAACAGGCCATGACAGTTATCTCTATGGGAAGAACGCGGGGGTTAGAGAAAGACATCACTATATCACCTACAGGGTTTAACGTCTTAACATGGGCAGGCATTACTTTGAACATACGTTATACATGTAAGTGGAAGGCGCAGGCAGATGCTACACTGGGGTGGCACCCTGCTGTCCCCAGTGTTTAGCTTCCCGTGTCTCTACGAGTGATCCTATGAGGCGAGTAAGAGTCAGAGCGGGGTTCCCCCTGTGCTCCTGGCACTGGGTGGCCCCTTAGGCGAGAGCACGAGCACTGAGCCCAGAAGGCGGCCGCGGCTGTGCCAAGGGCAAGGGCGGGCAGGCGCAGACAGCACTGCTTCCGCATCAGGACGCCAGGTGAAAGCCCAACAGACAACAGACAAACGAATTCGATGTAATTAAATACCACATTTTACAAATGTCACAGCTGCTTTCCTAGGATACTTTGTGTTGTTTTTTTTTTTTTTTTTTGAGACAGTCTCACTCTGCTGCCCGGGCTAGAGTGAGTGCCGTGGCGTCAGCCTAGCTCACAGCAACCTCAGATTCCTGGGCTCAAGCGATCCTTCTGCCTCAGCCTCCCGAGTAGCTGGGACTACAGGCATGCACCACCATGCCCGGCTCATTTTTTTGTTTTCTATATATATCTTTAGTTGGCCAATTAATTTCTTTCTATTTATAGTAGAGA
>CAUYRT010021474.1:0-15873 GCA_963574885.1 Lepilemur ruficaudatus | reverse complement strand
AATTGGCTAACTAAATGCATATAGAAAAAATTAGCCGGGCATGGTGGCGCATGCCTGTAGTCCCAGCTACTCTGGAGGCTGAGGCAGAAGGATCGCTTGAGCCCAGGAGTTTGAGGTTGCTGTGAGCTAGGCTGACGCCACCGCACTCTAGCCCAGGCAACAAAGTGAAACTCTGTCTCAAAAAAAAAAAAAAAAAAAAGACCGAGGATTTTTTCTCCGCCCATACGACGGAAAATCCTGCCGGAAGTCAGGCGGGTTCTGTTCCTCTTTGGCCTCCTCATATAGCTTCCATTCTGTACCCGGGGCAGGGTGACCGCCATTATGAGAGTCTCTGGGGCACAGAGCCTGAGGCTCGCAGTCCTTTCCCTGTGGAAGGTGACCTGGGCTTCCAGTTCACAAGGTCAGTGGTGGAGAAGGGCTGGTAGCACAGGACCGGCTGACCTGGCTCAAGGGACCAATCGTCCGTCACCTGCACCGGACCTCGCACCTCACGCAGGGCCGTCTGCAGGGCCGGAGCTGCGGCCTGAGCTGACGGTAGCCGGCGGGTGATGGGAGTGCCGGCACCCGGTTGGTCTGGAGCTGGCGGCGGGGACACTGGGGGCAGCAGGGTGTCTGGGGACTGGGGGTATGTCAGGAGGTGTCACAGTTTGGTTATAGGGCGGCAGTGGATCCTCTTCAGGAGCTTCCTGATGGATGGGTTTGGACAGTTTGGAGTCTCTGGTCCTTTGGGCCACAAAAACCCTGCTCTGTCCCTTATTGGCACAGAACGGGACCCAAGGGGGCATGGTCTGAGCAATCTCTAGCCATGAGTCTGTGTAAGGGAATTGGTCGGGGTGGCGCGTCCCGGTCACGACTCCCCACGCTGCTCGCACAGCCGGAGGTCTAAGGTTCCTGTTGCCCTCCGCCCGTGTTCACAGGGGGCCCTGAGTCGACGGGGACTCAGTGTGACGCCGTCATCTCCCGTGAAACCCTTCTTAAAGTTCTCTAACATGCGTTGAAGGACTGTAGGCTTAGATTCTACGCCTCCCATCCTAGACCCTTGAACGGTGTAGCAGCTTAACAGACAAAGGGGGGGGAGGGTGGTTCTCTCAGGGGTCCGCCTGGCTGCGGCCCTCGAGGGAACGCAGGCGCGTCCTGGCGAAGGTGTGCCCGTGTAAACCCCGGGCCTGGGGGCTGCCTTTGAGGGAGTGAATCGCCGTTATGCCTCACGACTTCGCGCAGAACCGCAGGTGAGGACCCAGTCGGGTTCCGTAGCCGTAGCGGTGGAACCACAGTCACTCTTCACTCGCTCCCTCAGACAGGCAGAGGCGACGCGTTCCCGCCCCGGCGGTTCCCTGCGCTCGGGAGGTGACCAAGCTCCTCTCCCGGCCTCTGACGGGCCTGACTCGGACGGCCCCGGGACCTTACCTGGTCCGAAGCCTCCAGACTGATTTGAGTCGTGCGTCCCTCGCGAGTTCGGGACCCGCGGCCGGGGTGGGGGTGGCGGGCGCTCCTGAGGAGAGAAGGTATTCCGCAAAATGGCGGCTGGCGCGCGTTCGCTTCTGTCGCCGAGGTCCCGCTGGTCGCCGCGCCCGTCCCGGAACCGGTGGCTTCAAGGGGCCAACGTGGTCAGTCTTCCCAGTCAGGGAACCAAAATATTACAGCGTTACAGCGGTGGTTCCGAGGACAAACTGAGCGGCCCACGGAGGAGAGTCGGAGAATCAAGGTTTATTCCCCAGCGGGCTCAGAGGGGCCTCGCCACCAAATTCTGAGCCCCGACGACGCGATTTTTCCCACTTTTATTAGGTTGGGGTGGTCTGAGGGGTGGAGTCTCAGGGGACTGATTCACCAGGTAATAAATGGGGGTTTCCCTATCACCATCACCTCAGGCATTTGTCATTTCTTTGTGTAGGAACATTCCAGTTCCACTCTTTTAGTTATATTCGAGTATACGCTGCTACCTCGTTTTTGATTGCAGTCACTTTGTTGTGCTGAAAACAGTGTTCATTCTCTCTAACTAACTACAGTTTTGCACCCATAAGCCATCCCCACTTTATCCGCCCCCCGTCACTGTCCTTCCCAGCCTCTGGTAACCATCATTCTACTCTGTCTCCGTGAGCTCAATTGTTTTTAATATTTAGCTGCCACATGTGAGTGAGAACGTGTGAGATTTGTCTTTTGGTGCTTGGCCTATTTCACTTCACATAATGTTCTCCAGTTCCATCCATGTTGTTGCAAATCTAGCCCTATTATTAACCCTGCACTTCCTGGTACTCTGTTGGCCCCATATTATGTCCTAACCTAAGCTTCCTTCTAATGAAACATCTGAAAAAAATCATCTCTGGATAAAAATGTAACCTAGATTTGTACAGAATCATGTCTACTAACTAGAGTTATTCTGTTTCAATGAATACTGGAAATCAATCTATAGCAATGCCCTTCTTAAATCCTACTAAGTAGTAAAAGTCTCTTAGGGAAACCCTGGGACTTTTATGCAAATATAATTCCTTTATTAGCACTACAGGAACTGTAAAACCTTGGAAAGACCTAGATAAAAGAGTTTAATTATCTGCTATCCTAGATATCAAATGGACTTGTGCTTCCTGTGGGGCTAAGGCATTCCAGGCAGTCAGAAAGATCTGTTACATGCACCTAGTGGGAGCTTGATGCATTTGGTGAAAAAATGAATAAAAATGAATGAATTAATTAATTAAATGAGAAGTTGAGTAATTAGCAGTTCATAAGGCATTTGGTTTTTTTCCTTTATTAAGATAGGATTTCATAACTCTTCCAATATGGCTCCTTTATGGTCTGGCATGCTCATGGGGTTTGCAGAGAATGGATAGAAAACCCGCTGGGAATCAACACTCCACCTCTGGATGTAAGCTATGCCACCTCCCTCGTCCACTTCACTCTGCTTGCGCTGAGCGTTTCAGCTCCCACGATCCTCCTCATTTGACTCCTGTTCTCCCTTAACTTCAGTACTTAAGTCTCTTGCTGCAACTTAGGCACCAATGTGTAGATTCAAGGTATAATTCCCAATATTTGCCCTCCGACCACCAGAACACATCACCAGAAAGAGGAATGGCAACTTCCCCACTTCAGAGTCCCTGATGGAATGGAACAATTGGGCCTGCTCCTCTCCTAGGAATTCTATTCTAAGGAGGGCTCAGTGTACTCTTACTCCTAAACCAAACTTCCCCAGATCTCGCCCTTTGTAAAATTTTTGTGACACGTTATAGCAAGCAAGATTAGCAATCAATACTGGGGATTTTCAAGGGTAACATCCATGATATAACTTGAAAGGAAAATTTATCTCTACATTTTTAATGTCTTTTGTCAATAACTATTACAATTATATTTATTCTTTTTCTGCTTTAAATTTCAGTCTATGAATATAATTTTCTGAGTTACTGAATAGGTATAATTATATGAATCAAGATATTTAGCAAATATATATGAAATTATAATGGTGAAAACCTAAATTTGGAGATATTAAAATATAGAATATACCATATTAAATAATATGAACTTTTATATTATGCATGTTTTTTATTTCAGTTTAATTGGGTAGTGTTTGGAAAGAAAATAACATTATTTATACCAGAATTTTCCATTTTTCTACATAAGATATTATATTGATTTGTGGCTCATTGAAGTTCATGAGAAGTCCATTAAATTAATTATATCTTCCTCATATCTCTTCCAAGTAAAATTAATTTTACTTCCACTATAGATTATATTAAATTAATATGATTATTGTGTTATTTGTATATTGAATTTTTGAGCTTAGCATAAATTATCTATATAGTACATATAACTATGAAACATTTGCCCTTACATAAAATAATTTCATTACCTTCTTTTTCTTTCTTTTTTTTTTTTTACTATTTTAGGCACAAATTAAATTCAGGAAAACTGAGGAACATACACTCCATTTCAAACTTTTACCAGGGTGAGGTGTAAGTGAGGACAGGCCCTTTTAAAACCGTGAGTATAAATCCCTGAGAGTTCAATCTGAAGCTAACCTACTCTGAAGTCTATTCCCATAGCCTGTTTCACCATCAAAATTTCCCAAATTTAGAAACTTTGTCCAATAAAATGCATTTATCACACATATTTTTTATGTATCCATTGCACAGGTTTTTAGAATTTCTTTTATTTTTAATATATGTACATAATAGTTGTACATATTTATGGGATACATGTGAAATTGTGATGCAAACATACAACATGTAATGATCAAATCAGGGTAATTGGGATATCACCTCAAGCATTTATCATTTCTTTGTGTTTCCACTGCACAGTTTTTATCTCTGCTCCATAGATAGACTTATATAACCAATTATTACATAATAATAAAAATGGCAAATACTTCCTGAGTGCTTCCTGTTTGACAAGCACTATGGCAAGTAATTTATATGCATTGCTTCATTTATTCAGAACATAAATCTATGAAGTACACTTGATGATATTTCCATTTTAATAGCTGAGAAAACAGTTTAAAGAACTTGCTCAAGGCCCACAGCTAGTAAATGGAACTGAAGACAAGTCTGTCTGATTCCAAATTTTATGCTCTTAATCCTTGCACTATATTTCCTATTTGCAAAGATCATTATATTTCATATATTTTTTAAATTCAGGGACTTAATTTTTAGAATCAACTGGATTCTAAAATCAAGTGAGGCTGTGACCTAGGGATTCTTCCTTTCTCTGCCATTTTTCCAGGAATGGTTGCCATTAAGCAGGGAACAAGGGAGCATATTTAATAATCTTCTGTGCCTACTTTTTCTTCCCACCTCCCCTCGCCTCCTTAATGTTGATGCTTTAGTATTTTTGAATAATCCATTCGACCTTGAGAGTTAATAATTTTTGTGAATTAATTCTCAACACTTCTATTGCAAGTATTGTAATCAAGTTATTTAAAAAATCTAAATCAAAGAATCTATGTAGTAATTAATGCAAAGGGATAGTAATGCAAAGCTACTTAAAATAATTAATGAAAGCTGAATCTAAAATGCAAGAGAAAAAAAATTAGCAGAGTGTGTGTCGGGGTGTATGTCTTTGTGATGATTTTGTGATTTCTCCAAATACAGCTTTCACAATTTTTGGTACTAACAGATATCTTTTTTTAATAATAAAAGAAAATGGATGTGCTGAGAAAAATGCATAAGATCTTAATGTATCTCATATAATATCCCTTTAATTTATATATATATCTAAGTTTGCATTTCTATCCTCAATTATTTATTTATATGTGTATAAATATATATATGTATTAATAAACACATACACACATTCACATATAAATAGGACAGTGGTTCTCAACTGGGACAGTGTTATTTCCCAGACCATGTTTGGTGATGTCTGGAAACATTTTTTGTTGTCACACTCAAGGCATGTTCCTAGTATCCCTGATAGAGTTCAGGGATGCTGCTAGACATCCTACATTGCACAAGACAGCCCCCGACAACGACAAAGAATTATCCAGCCCCAAATGTGAATAGTGTCATTGCTGAAAAACCCTGCTCTATCTAGGATAATGGAAACAAAATTGGGAACGAGATTTAACAATGTAGGTTAATATTTGCTCAGTTCTTGGCAGGGAGTGCCTTGAGTAAACAGGGAGCTCACTCCAAGATTGAGAGTGTAAAGTCAGTGTACCTCAATTTTATCCAGGGTAATCAGCACCTTGGCAGGAGTAATGATGCTGCTCTGCAAGATGAGATGCACTGTTCTCTGGAAGTAACCTGTGGGATACCAAGGTGATCTGTTTGGGAGCCTCTTGGCACTCCCTTGCGCAGTTGCAACTGTGGATGGACAAATGAAGCAACCTTGGCCTCACAACCCGAGAGAGATTCTGGGGAGGGTGCAAAATGTCACTGATGACCTCAGAACAAATCATATAGTTTGAGGGAAGGAGAGATTGTGACAGTGCAGTTTGTCACTGCCCTCTTGAGAGGAGAATCAAATTATGCCTCAGATGTCTATTTCTTGAGAGGCTAGTGCACTCTCTTCCTAGGTCAGCTCCTCAAGCTGCTCATCTTCTCTTAATTTCAACCCATACAGCCCTCTTCTTCCCATCTCTCGCCCATCTGCTTGCAGTTCTGTTCTCCCACCTTGACCCCTCCCCACCCCGCCCCCACTTTGTGTCCTCTGGCTTTCCGAATAGTAAGCAAATTCCTCTGTATCCTCAGTCTCTTTATAGCATATTTTATTCCTGTCTTGGCTAAAACTTGGTTCACTCCTGAAGGCACTCTTTCCACTGATGCTCCTTGCGTGCTCTGCACACTTCAGTCTTAGGAGTGGGAGTCAACTTAGCCTCTTCATTCTCAGCATGGCTTCCAGATGATTTGTCTTCCCCTTTATGTCAAACCTTCTGTGCCTTTGATAACTCCTGCTATCCATCTTTGCGACCCTGTATCCCACATCGCTGCAGTCTGCCAGCCTCTAGTCCCTTACTTTTATTCACTAATGTTATCTTGATCTTGACACCACCTTCTTCTCCTAGCTAAGTCCTGCCGTCTTTCTCAGTGAGTTCAAATAGTATTTTATTATTTCAATGATGGTCCCATCTGTGATCCTTTGGAAACAGCAGAGTATTGGATTCACACAGCTGGCCCACTTAATTGTGGTGCTAGTGAGGTGCTTTCTTACATAGAGGACATTGATAGAAAGGAGTCAAAATAGGAGTGGCTGCCAAGGAACTATGCCACACAATTTCTGGAGCTGAAAGACTTGAGCAGTGACTGAGAGGGATATTCCAGGACCTGTCCCTGAAACGCATGTTCAGATGCAGATAAAAGGAAGAGATGTGGTATCATTGCTAATATGTCTGCTATGGTTTAAATGTGTCTCTTTCAAAATTCATGTTGAAACGTAATCCCATTGTGGTGGTATTAAGAGGTGGGGCATTTGGGGAAGTGATTAAGTCATGAGGGCTCTGTCCTCAGGAAGGGATTAGTGCATTATAAAAGGGCTAGAGGGAACTAACTTAGGCTTTTTTTTTTTTTTCCTTTCTGCCTTCTGCCTTGTGAGGACCCAGTAAGTAGGCCCTCCCCAGATACCAAATGCCAGTGCCTTGATCTTGCACTTCCCAGCTCCCTAACGGTAAGAAATATGTTTCTATTGCTTATAAATTACCAGCCTCAGGTATTTTGTTATATCGGCACAGAGGAAGACAATGTCTCCATCTGCATTGATGGGTTGTGGTGTTGAGGAATGTTTTAGTTATATTTACTTAATTTGCTCACTTTCTCAGAACCATTCAATGTCATGTAGAGAGAATCTACCATGGGTCAGGCATTGTCCTATGTGCTTTATAAATATTAATTCATCCATAGTAAGTCATGATTTTATACTAGAAATAAACTGTTTAAAATCCTTGGCTTCTGTTTTTCCATAATCTGGTTTATATCTACCTTTCTGGCTACACTGACCCAGTCTCAATGAAGGTTCCTATTCTGCTGCATCCTTAAATGTTTTTCAAAGACTTCAGCCTTTTTCTCATACCACTTCTCCCGCTCACCCTGCATGATTTCATCCATTTCCATAGTTTTAAATCTCACTCTACACCATTTCCACATCCCAGACCCATATGTGTAACTTACCAGAGGAGGTCTCCACTTGGATGTCCTTCAGGCATTTCACACTGCATATATTTGAAACTAAATTTGCCGTTCCTCCCAGTCTGCCTCCAGATATACTCCTGCTGATCTGAAAAACTGATGTAGTCCACTCGTTTACTTTTAAATGAATCTTTCTTCCTGATATCTTCTTTCAATTGATTACCAAGAACTAACTATTCTATTTCTAGTGTATTTTCTCTGAATACTGTCATCTCTATATAAAATCTCTTTAATATATTTGTTAATTTCAATTACTTTATCATTTACCTTAGTTTAGGTCACAACTACCGCTAGCATAAATTTCTGCCACACCCTCCTAACTGGTGTCTCTCAAACTAGTCTTCCCCTAGGCCAATCTAAATCTACTTTTCTAAAATGCAAATATAATCCCACCGCTCCCTGATTAAAACCATTTTGGCTGCTTCCCATTAAAATGAAGTCTAAATGTACGTAGATACAGTTGGAGCACTATGTATGTACTCTATGGACTACTTTGACAGAGTAGATTTTTGAATGTAACAAGATAGGTCAACTTGAGTGGTAATAAATTTTGGGAGATCAGCTCACTATAAATTGTGACTGTAAACATTATACTGTTAATGCTTTGTAGTTTTCCCCCAATAAAAAAGAAAAAAAAAAAAAAGAAGGGATAATAACCTTAGTAATCTTCTGTACTGTTAAAATTTTTTTCCAACAAATATATTTCTTTTACAATTTAAGTAGTCATTAAATTTTTATTTTGTAAGGCTTAGTCTCAATGATATCAACTTCATGAAGTCTTCCATGATTTGTTCTCTCTTCTAAATTTTCTGGTAAATATTTCTACTTCTCGGAGTATATTGCACTTTTTTGTTTGTTTATTTAGCTTGTCTTATCTCTCCTACTATAGTGAAGATTGTTGGTAATAGGGCTCAGGTCTCATAGATCTTTGTATCTCCCTCAGTAGATGTGTACATATATGTACATGTATATCTATTTCAATATTTATAACTATATCTATCTTTCCATACAAGACAAATTGAATTACATCAAAACTCCTTTGCCTTTGGTACAATGCTCACCTTTTCTTAGTTAAATCAATCAGTTTAACTGTCTATTCTATAAAATTATTTTAATTCCTTGCTTGGAATACCCTTCCATATCATATATCCTTCAAACCTATCTCAGATTTTATCCTTTTAAATCCTACCAAATACTCAGAAGGAAGCTTCATCATTTGTTTCTATTTTCATAGTGTTTACAGAATATTTTTGTATAGTTTTGTCTTTCAATGTACATTGACAAATCTTTTCATTTATTTAAAGAGAAAGCTCATGAAAATAATAAACCCCAAGTAATTTTGTCTCTATTAAAATGGAAGCTTCCAGAGGGAGGAGATCACTTTATTATATGTTTTGTAAAGTCCTGAGATAACAGGTTTGATGGATTTAATAGATGAGGTGATGAGATTTTTGCCATTTGCAAGGTTACAGAGATAAGATAAAGGAGGAATACCTGAGAATCATTGTTATACAAGCCAAACTCACTGTAAGGAGGAAGCAAATGCCCAAGATGGCCTTGTTTATGTCCTATCAATACATAGGCTGCACAAACACTGACTTAAATGTTGTACCTATTTTTAATCAAAAAACTTTATAGGTATGGTTGCACATGCCTGTAATCCCAGCTACTCAGGAGGCTGAGGCAAAAGGATCGTTTGAGGCCAGGAGTTTGAGAATGCAGTGAGCTATGATCACACTACTGCACTCCAGCCTCAGAGTAAGATCTTGTTTCTAAAATAAATAAGTAAACCAAATAAATAAAACTTGCTGTTTGGAAAGGGTAAAATAAAAGAAAAAAATTTAAAAAGCTTTATAGGAAATCTTTTTTTGTGGCTTACATTAAGTCAACAAAGTAACCCAAATTAACAAGTAAACAAAGCAGAAACAATCCCATTAATAGTTTATTCGTACTAGGTTATTTTATTTTGTTTTCGAAGTCTTAAACATCTTTTCTCTTTATTAGGGCAGGCACTTTTTAATAGGATAATATATCTAGAGGTAATATTTAAACAATAGAAGAAAATTACAGAAGAGAAAATGATCTGGGGTGTCGGTGAGAACAGGGACCAGCGTTTTCAAATGAGATTGGCAAGTTGGCTTCCTGCAATTGAATGAAAATATCTGCATGGGCCAAACCCCATCTTTGGTTTGAGCTAAATGTGTTTCCTTTGGTGGTGATAGAAGAAAGAGGAGGCAAATGATGAAGCAGGGATTACATGCCATAACCTCCTCAGAAATACTGCAGGCTTGTGGCTGTAAGTATCTAAGGGGCTCTATGCAGTCTTGGAATGAAAAAGAACTATGTGTCTACATTCTATTTCTGTCCTTACAAATTTCTGATTTTTTTTTTTGTGGCTATCTAAGAAAAATTTGATATTGTTGTTGTCTAAGCACATTTAAACTTCAGCTGAAATAACTGCCAAGTGATTCATGCCTATGTAGGTGAATATAACGATTGTATCTGGAGCCCCAGTGTGCCATTTTCATTTCACTTTAAATAAAAAACAAAATGTATCTATGTCAGTCAGTGCCCTTCTGCTGTACTCAGAGGTATCAAACAGGCTACAATTATGATTGTGAAGTGATTGTGTCACATTGGAGGAAGGTTTATTGCTTTTGAGTCTGCTAGGCAGTAACACATTCTGTTTCATATTACTCTTTATATCATTGTTTGGCTGTGACTAGAATAATCAAATGCCATCAAATGCTGTCAAATTCAATTTACAGTATTTTTCATTGAAGCGGGCTTTCTGCATTATATTTCCCGTTTTCCCTCTCTATAGCTGCCATGGAATAGTCACTGTAATCATAAGCTTTATTTACAAAACCAACAGAGTGAAGCCACGTCCTGGTCTATAACAGATACTTTATTTCCCTTTATTCAGAATAGGAATTTGATGTGCTTTTCTCATACAATTAGCATTAAGTAGATGAAAGAAAACTATTTCAAGAGGATGGGCATTTTAGAGCCTGCACTAATGTGCTTAGCGTAAAATGTAAATTCACATTAGCCATTTTTACATGTTCATGTGTTATTTGAATCAGAAATATTATTCTTCAAATTAATGTTTACTGGGAAGAAATTTGGCCTGCTCCCTTTTTGATAATGTCATTTACATAACCAGAAACGCAATAACATTTTCTTTTTTCATAATTTCTCCAACAAACTCTTAGCTCATCACTGAAGACTGATTTGAATCAAAGGTTTTCAATATCTGAAGTTTTAAGAGGAACCTAAAACAGGATTGACTAAGTGTCGGGGCATAGGACCAAAACAAAGGAAGGCCTGAGGCTGCTGGAGAGACTAACAAAGGATGTTGAAGAGGGGGATGAGGATCTGAGAAGAAATGTGTTGTTCTTTGTATGCTTAATGTAAGCACATTGCTTTTGGGTAGGGTTTTCAATCTGCAAGTCCTGTACGTCTTCCAGTGTCTGTGTTTTTGGTCTTAGACAGCAAGCTCTCGGTTGACAGGTCCTTTGCTCCCTGAACTGTCTGCATTTAACCTTTTCCTCCCTTTCCCACTCCCTTCTACCTCCTCCACCCTCCCTTTCTCTCTTCTCTTCTTTCCTCTTTTCTTCCCTCCCTCTCGTTCTCCACCTCCTTCATTATTTATTCAAAGAAAACATTAATTTAAAGCAACGTTCATGTTGATCAGGTGGAAACTAGATCAGAGAGCAAAATACCCTTCCAACCAGAATGCCCATGGGCTGTCTCTCTTTCCCCCTCATTCTCTCTCTCTCCTCTCTTGTTTCTCAATCTGTCTCCTTTTCTTTTCCCCATCCTCTCTGTCTTTCCTTTTTTTCTTTATTTTAAGTAGGTATACTTAGTAAATTCTACACATAATGGTGAAAACAAGCTGCATTAACACTATCTAACTTGCTGAGTGGAGACTTGTTAAAACAGAAGGGGAGCTGGAGAGTAGAGCCACTCTTTCTAAGTATGAAAAGTACCATCTTTTGAATCTCAACATAGTAAGCAATGAGAAATATTACAATTCTCATCCTAGATCTGGTTCCTCCTCTGGAAAAACTCTCTTGGTCAGTGAGCCTATAGAGAATTGATCTACCGCTTCACCAAACATAAGGCTACATGGGCTATGAGGTCTCAGCTTTCGACCAGATCACAGCCAAAAATGCGATACAGTAGTTGTTGCCTTTTTCCTTGGATGACGTTAATGTGTAAAAGTTTGAGCAGCACTCTCGGGCCCCACCAGTAGGTGCTTCAAAAAACATGAATTTCCATTCAATCTCTTATGGAAATAGAAAAAATATTTGATTCTGCAGTTCTGAAATAGAACACATTCTTAAATGACTAAAAGTAGTAGTAATAGTCCATCTTACCTGTGAATAAAGTAGTTGATGATGACTCCATTTGGTTTTTTAGGTGGCATCCATTTAATCTTGATGCAAGTTGAACCCAATGCCTTAAGAACAGGGGAATTAAGATCCAACGGGGCTGCTTCAGATGTTTTCACAAACATTTTACTGCTAACTCCACAACCTCCTTGAAAAAAATTGAGATCTTTAGTAATTTGTCAAGCAAGGGAAAGAGTAACATATGCATGTTAAAAAGATAAAGAATACCATGGATCTTATTTTTCTGAACTTTTGTATATATTTATATACATATTTTAGACCAGTAATATAAATCTCTATAGGATTTGAACATTTAAATAGAGAATCATTTTTGGAAAACCCTTTAATTAACCATGTATTTCTACAGGCATAAATAATAAAGCATATGCTTGTCCAAACTAAAGTTTCCTTAGTTTACCACAGTCATTCTAACCAGAAAGTGATAGAGCACTTGAATTTCACAAGTGTATGTCTGAGCTACACATTTTGTATGCTCTTAATATTTTATGTTTGCCAATATTTTAAACAAAGGACCATTATTAGAACACATAGGAATCAAACAGTTAATTTGAAGGATTTATACCTCAATGGCATCGTTTCAGGGACACAGAGATGCAGAAGTTGACTTTGCACTTAAGAAAAATTAATTTAAAGCTATTTTCAGATAACAGAAAGCAACAGCCTTCCAACAAAGATGCCATGGTCTGGTTTGTAGAGAGAAGTGGACGCACTGACTTGTAATTTCTGTTATGAATTCAGCATAGCAAAATTGAAACTCTGAATCCTAGCCAACTCTACGGGAACTAGCACTCATTTGGAGACAGAAGTTCCTAAGGACCTGTAACACAGGAGTTCCAACTGCACATTTTGTACCAGATTGGTAAATTTCTTTAAGGTGAACAAAATGGTTTGTACACCAATATGAGTTACATCTTTTCTTTACTTAGCACATAGGTGTTATATTTTATATATCATATGTTATATGTATATATAGATATGGTATATATTAGTATGTCCCTATTTATCAATCTCTGTATTTACTGTAAAATGAAGATAAAATAATTAATGTGTAGCTCTCTTGATTTCCAGTTCTCCCTTCCTAAATCTCAATTTACATTTAAACCAATTATCCATTTGGAGAGATGAAGGGACTGGGGAGGCTCTTCCTTAAGACAACACAGACAGATGATAATTTCACTGACCACAGTCTAAGACATGAAACTCAAGGTGACAGTTCATGTACACGAAATAGAGTTCAAGGAAGAAGCACTGTAAAATATGTAAGATTCATCTGGGTGTAACTCAACTTTTAAATAACTTCTCACTTCCCCTTCATGAATAAAATTTAAATAAAACCAAGGTAAATACGTTTTCTATGGAATTTTTGTAATACTCATTTTGTTTTATATTACCAATGACTCCTTTATGTGAGCTAGGTGTTTTTCTTTTAAAGGGCCTTATAAAACAAGACTTTGTAAAACCACCATTTTAATATATTTAAATATTCATGATTTAATGTGCAGAAATGCATAATGCTTCACTGGATGCCAGGCTCTGATTTTTCTGGGTAAACAGTCCACTACAAATAAGAAATGAAATGTTAGTCTTTGTATTTGAACTGAGAATCTATTCCTTTTTAATGAAATTTTTTTTTTTAATGAAATACTTTTTCACAAAAGCCCAGGCCAAGTGTCTGAAAGACTTTCACCATTTTGACAAGCTTGTATCCTTATCTCATACTGTGTGAATGGAGTCAAATTTTCCAGAAAGGCAGACTGGTGATGACCAACAGAGAAGACCAGAGGTGTTACACTTCCATCACTGAGTAAGACATTGTACTCCACGGGAATTTGGGGGATGAGGATCCCTTTAAAGAGAGAGAGAGAGCACGTATGTACATTATACAGAATGGTCAACACATTTGTCCTTTAAGAACAGTGTATATTTAAAATTTTGTAATTGAAAGGTAGATTACTGCTTAAGATAGCAATTAAAAGCTGCATGAAACTTAAAGCTAGAAAACATTACAATGTACATCCCGAAAGTAAGAAATGTGTGTCACTTATTTTAGAAAAGGATAATAGCTCTATTCAAAGATATACTCTATTGGCAAATAAGAATGAAGGCATATTTCACTTTCAAAATACAAGACAATTGGAAATGGTAATATATTTTTTTCTGAATCTTACTTAAAGTACATTAGAAACACCAGTTTTGCTTGTGATAATAATTTTTCTGTAGAGCATTGTGTTTGCATCCTGTCTGACATGGATCCTTGACATAATAGCCCATAAAATATCCAAATCATAGGCAACCTAGAGAAGTCCCAGTGCATTAATTATTGAGTCAAGAGAGTTCATTATCAGTGAGACTTAGGGATCTAAATACATATGAAATTTGGGTCCAATAATTGTTGTTTTTCACCATTGTTTCCTAAAGAAAGGAAGTCTTGTCATTTTAGCCTCTTCACAATCTATTCATAGAACTATATGCCTGCTAAGTTTTATTGGGTCATGAACAACATGCATACTTTTTCAAGAAGAGGATTTGAGCTTTGAATGAAGAATATAATGGAGTTTTCTACTAAATTTTCTCATTGATCTGAGAGTTTATAGCACTTACGGGCTTAGTTACTTACCTTTGTAGTATTTAAGTAAGTTTGTCTTTATTCTAGAAATAATGGAATCTATAGACATTACTGAGAAACTAGCACAGGAACTCAATGACCTAAGAGAGGTGAGGTCTAAAGAATGAAATGTGATTTTGCTTGTATGTGGCCACATGTTTAAGAGGTAGAAGAGCTAGTACAAGCCTTAAATGCTAAGAATTTTGTGTGATGGATGAAAAAGAAGTCTCTGAAGGAGATATTGATTAACTTTAGAAGGATTGATTTATCAATTGTTTCCTCAGGAAAGGTGCTAGAATGTGCTGAATTTGGCAATGTAGACTAAGAATTTTTATTTTAAATTTAGAGCATCATAACTAAACTACCTGTTACATTTGTTCTAGAAGCTTAAGCTACTGTCTATCATCAATTCCTAACTTCTTATATCTGGCTTTGTATCTGTTCTGCATTCCAGATTTATATTTTCAACAGCCTACTAGATATTTCTACATAGATATTCCAAAGAAATTTCACTCTGAACAGGTCCCAGGAAGAGTTAGCTGTATTTTCCACTTCTGAACCTGTTCTTTTTTCTGGGTTTCCTCTTTCAGTTAGTGATAACACTATCTTCCTATTTCCCGAAGCTGGGGCCTTAGAGTAAGAACCTTAGCGTTGACTCTACTTTATTCATTCCTAAACTCAAGAGACGACTACATTTTATTAATTCTTTTTTCCAGAAATTTGGGCTTTATATATAATCAACAACAAGGAAACTTTGAAGGTATAAACAAGAGCCAACCTATATTTTAGGAAGATAACACTGCAGGCAGGTGAAGGATGGATTGAAAAACTGAGAGACAGCAGGTAGGAAGACCAGTCTGAAAGTCATTACAGTGTTCAATAGCACAGACCAGGACAGTCATTTCATTGCATCCCAGGCAGCAGGCATGATCCCATTTAATACTGCTAGAATGTCAACTTTTTAAGTCAGCGGCTTTGTTCTCCCCAGTGTGGTTTTGGTGGTTAGATTTTTAGCACAAAGTAACAGCTCAATAAATGTTGATTGAATGAATGAATTAACCCTTAGGACAATGCTGGATGGTAAATATTTTTACTATTGCTTTTTTTTTAACAACCTTCTTTATTTATTTTATTTATTTATGCATTTTTTTTGAGACAGAGTCTCACTCTGTTGCCCGGGCTAGAGTGCTGTGGTGTCATCCTAGCTCACAGCAACCTCAAACTCCTGGGCTCAAGCAATCCT
>CAUYRT010021473.1:0-57598 GCA_963574885.1 Lepilemur ruficaudatus | reverse complement strand
GAGCTCCACTTAAGTACCCTCAGCCAGGACCTCCCCCAGGACGTGTTCTCTAGTGATAGGCAGGACGGAGAGAGCAATTGCGCACGCGCTGGGCACAGCTGCCTCCCAAGCGGGATCCCTGTGCTGCCGGCTCCCCACAGCCTCAAGCGATCCTCCTGACTTGGCCTCCCAGAGTTGTAGGATTACAGGCATGAGCCGCCATACCTGGCCTTGAAAGGTTTTCTTGAATCTAGTTTTAGTGTTTGTTCTGTTCCTGTTTTTTTTTTTCTTCAAGGACTTCTATTATCTATAAGTTTGATCTTGTCACTCTTCAATATTTGTCATTTTCTCTTAAATCTTTGTCTCTTTCTGAATTGAAATATAAATATTAAAGATTTTCTTCTTTTTCATCTATTTCTTTTTAGGCATTACTGTTGAAGTTATTTGCTCTTATTCTTTTTCTAGATTACTCTTCATTCTTAAATTATTTTTGCTTTATTTCTAATTATTTCCTGAGTTCTGTCTTTTCATTTCTGAGTTTCTAATTCTTATTTGTTATTTCATATCTTGTTTTATTATCTTAATGGTTTTTTTTCTCATATCTCATTTAGAAATAGTAGGTTACAGTTTTGTCTATTTTTTTTTTTTTTTTTGAGACAGAATCTCACTCTGTTGCCCGGGCTAGAGTGCCATGGCATCAGCCTAGCTCACAGCAACCTCAAACTCCTGGACTCAAGTGATCCTCATGCCTCAGCCTCCCGAGTAGCTGGGACTACAGGCATGCGCCACCATGCCCAGCTAATTTTTTCTCTATATATTTTTAGTTGTCCATATAATTTCTTTCTATTTTCAGTAGAGACAGGGTCTCACTCTTGCTCAGACTGGTCTCGAACTCCTGAATTCAAACAATCCTCCCTCCTCGGCCTCCCAGAGTGCTAGGATTACAGGCGTGAGCCACTGCGCCCAGCCCAGTTTTTGTCTATTTTGTGGGTATTTCTTTCTGGGGTATTCTCATTGCCTGTCGGAATGTTATTTAGCTCCTTGTTTCTTTTTTTTTTTTTTTTTTCCTTGTAAAGATTATGTGACCTTGATTTTTTTCTGTTGCTTCTTTCAGTGTAAAAAAAATTATCTGAACTTTTTTTATAAAGTGGCATTGAGAAAAGCTTTTCTTATTTCACAAAACTCCCTCTGTTGATTTGGAAGAGTGTTAAAAAATAAGGCAGCTTGCTCATGATATTTCACCATTTTGTTGTTGAGCTTTTCTTTCCCTCATCTTTTGTCCATGTCCTATTCAATTTTTATTCCACTCCAAGCAGCTTCTCCTTAGTGTTAGTCTCTGCCCTGCAAAGGAGCCCTGGCAGGGCTGTTTTGAGATTCACAAGGAGCAAGACTGCTGCAGTCTTGAGACATTTTTCCCATGGGCTTGACATTAGTGTTGGTCAAAACCCCTACCAGTTTTAGCTGCTGTTCTCAGACAGGCCTGCCCTTTCTCCGGTCAATACCTATTGGCTACTTTTTGGTTCTCCTGTTCTTAGGCCCATCAGACGCAGCTTCCTTTTCCTTTCTCCCAGATAGGCACTGGTACCATACTGGTCTGTGGCTATTGGTGATTTGTCTCCACCCACTTGTATTTTGTGGGGATAACTTGTCACCTAGTTCTGTGGTAAATGTCGTTCATGGATTTTTGGTTTTGCTATCCAGTTGTTCTCTCTGTTTTGATGTAAGGATTCAGAGGGAATGAAAAACTATGCTGCTGATGCTGTCATCTTCCCAGAATCCTCTCCCAAGTTAATTCAATTGTAAGTGTATTTTGTATTACAGTCCCTTTGGGAGACTGCTCATAACTTACGGGTGTTGACGTCTTGCTTCTATTTGGGCCCAGGACGGTGAAGGGCTTTAAATCTCAGCTGTTTGTGATACCACAATTAATGACTAAACATAAGGAAACTAAAATATGAACATAGTAAATTACCAGCTCCCGTGAATTTTTTAAAAAAGCATTTAAATTTAATTACAGCAGAAATATTTCTGAGGATTTGGGGATTGTTTTTAACAATAAATAAAGGAAACCATTTGTGTGTATATTCTCAGAATTAACACAATGCAGCTTTCTTTTATGGGGTACAGATGCATAAATTACTTGTGTACAAGCTTCATAGGATATAATATATTTGCATACATTGCAATAATAAATTTTACTTTAATTTTACTACTACTGTTGTCGGGAAATTGTAACAACTGGCAAAAAAAAAAAAAAAAAAAACTTCAGGCAGCCAACTGACAGCATCATTAGCTCTGACAGAGCCCAGCATGGACCTTTAGAACTAGAAAAAGTCTCAGGTGGTCATCTCATCCAGACCACGGTCTCAAGAATCTTTCTAACTTAATGTGTTTAAGTACAGACAATTGTTAACAATGAACAAAATCTGTAAAAATGAGTTTTTGGTTTGCTATCTAGTTTTGCTATCAGATGAACTGTAATGTAGTGACAACAAGCATAGCAGGCAGAAACAATACTTAAGCACGACCTCAAAAGAAATAAATAAATAACAGAGCTATGGTAGCTAGGAAACAGCAGCACAGACAGTGCATTGAAGAGGAATAGTTGAGGAGCCAGGGTAACTCTAGGGCCATGTTATGATGCTATGCAAGTGGCATTGCATGTGGTTGCCATAGCTACAGAACTGCACAAGCTATAGACACACAGACCCTATGTACCCACCCACCCTTCTGCCACTGCTTTCCACACCTGCCCCTATGAGTTTTTTACAGCTCCAGTGTAAGGAGGAAAAGGCCATATGGCTTAAATCAAAATATTTTTTTCACTTCTAAAAACCAGAATACCAGAGATTCGGAGCAGAAGGCAAGGAAACATTAGAAAACACATGTATTTCCCAAGGGTCAAGAGGCTTCAGAACATCTACTCGAGGGGGAAAGGCTGGTGACCCTCCATATCTACTCTCCTGTTCCCTTTTACCCTCTCGATTCCTCTCCTTGCAACACAGATCCTGTCTCTCTCTGCCTTCCCCACCCCCAACTTTCTGCCTTGACAGCGGCACCAGGGAGAGTTATAGCATTATCAAGGGAATGCATGTGGATGGAAGTGGTAGAGCAGAGATTAGATATTTTGGCGCTCTGTTTTTTTCCAGTGGGATTAAAGAAATGCTTCTGAATGCCACTGCCTGATTTAAAGCAAAACCAGGAGAAACCAGGTAAAACAATAGTGGTTTTTGGGGGAACAGGGTGGGGAGAAGAAAAAAGAACGGAAGAGGGAAGTATCTTGGGTATAATTAGGGAGATCCCTAGGTATCACCTGAATTTGGGAGTTGGGATGTAAGCAAAAACAGACACATGATGAGGAGGCACCCAAGGGGAATACTTAATTTTTTCTGTGGTCTCTTCCGGTAAGCTTATACTTAGAACAGCTGGGGGACTTACTTCTTTGTATTTATGGATATCATCGTGTGAATAAAATGGTTTAGATACTTTCTGGTTCTATTTTTGTGATTTCAGATGAAGTCTCAGACCCTTTCAGTGTACATTCTTTCTCTGCTCGGGCCATATGAGCCAACCCTGTCCTAAATATCTAAGACAGTGTGGCATAGACGAAAGATGGTTCTGCCATCTGCATTAGTTTCCTAAGGCTGCCATAACCAAGTACCACAAACTGGGTGTCTCTGAATAGCACAAATGTATTGTCTGTTCTGGAAGCTGGAAGTCCAAAATCATACTCCCTCTGACACCTGTTGGCGAATCCTTCCTTGCTTTTGCCTGCCATAGTTGGTGCTTCTTGGCTTCTAATCCTCCACTATTATATGGTGCTCTCCCTGTGTCCCTGTCTCTTCACATGGTTTTATTCTTATAAGGGCACCAGCCATATTGGATTAGGGGCCCACCTTACTCCAGTATGTCCTCATCTTAACTAATTACATCTGCAACTGTCCTATTTCCAAATAAGGCCACATTCTGAGATACTGAATGGTTAGAATTTCAACATGTCTTTCGTCAGGAGACACAATTCAACCCATAACACCATCCATCCCATCTGAGTTCAAACCCAAACTCAGGCACTTACTGGCTCTGTGATCTTGGGTAAGTCTCTTAGCTTCTCTGAGCTGAGGTATTCTTATCTATGAAATGAGATCAAGGGGAGGTCATAATACCTCATAGGGTTGTTGCCATGTGAAAGAGTAGAAAAAGAAAGAAAAGGAAAAAAGATAGGTGCATGCATGGTAGAGAGTGAAGAGCGGCCTTTTGTGGACTTGCTCTTTCATAGAAAGAAATACTTCTGACCCCGTGAGTGAATACTAAGGTATTAGGGGTAAGGGATCAGGCTGCATGGTCAAAGGAGGGTAAGCAAATCTCTTCACATGACCCTGTGTAGGTCCATTTAAAGTAAAAAGCATTTGATGTTCTCTGATTAAAGGGTAGGGGTATAGTTAATGTCTTGATTTTGCCACTAGGCTGCCTCATATCTAGCCCTGCTTTGTGATGAGATGTGCTTCCTCATGTGTTCCCAGGGTATTTGCTTCGTGTGATCCTTAGGAGGTTCAGTAGGGCTAAGCATAGATACTCTGTGGTTCATCTGTTCACTCATTCATTCATTCATTCATTCAACAAATATTTATGGAGCAACTGAGAAAATAGAACAAAATAAAGAACCTGCTTTCATGGAGCTTTCACTAGAAGGAGAGACAGACAATAAACATGTAATTTATAATGCCAGATAACTATACATACCACACAGAAAATAAAGCAGGGTAAGGGGATAGAACACTAGTGATAAGGGTAGGCAGGAAAGGCCTCTCAAAACAGAACCTGAATTGAAACCTGCATGAATTGAGTGTCCTTGTGCTGTCTGGGGAATAAGCCTTCTAGACAGTAAGAATGGTAAATGCAAAGGCTTTGAGACTGGAGCATACGTGGTATATTCTGGAAGTGGCAGAAAGACCACTATGGTTGGAGATTAAATGTGGAAAAAATTAGCGATAAAAATACATAAGCTAAATTCCAGAGAGACTGTAGAAGGCAATATGACATAGGGAAAAGTGTCTGGGCTTTAAAGCCGACAAGACTTGAGTTCAAACCCAAGCCCTGCCGTTTACTAGTTTTATGTGCTTGGACAAGTCAGCTAACATTTATAAGCCCCTGTTTTCTTATCTATAAAGTGGGAAAATAAGATTTGTTTTATGGGGATGTTGTAAAGTGAAAATGAGATTTTATTAATAAATGAGGTTTGAAAAAGGATTGGTTTTGGAAGGCAGATTTGGCTTTGAATTCTTCTTTTATAACTTACTTTCTCTGAAGCCATAAAACCGAGATTTGGCTTCATCATATATAAAACAGGAATAATATTACATAATAGAATTGTTATGAGGATTTAACGAGATGAAGTATGCTTTTGTGTTTAGCAGTTTCATTATTATGTGTCTGATTGTGGATTTGTTTTTATTTGTTTTACTTGGGGCTCAATATTCTCATTTAATCCGAAGACTCATATCTTTTCTCAATTCTGGAAAATTCTTATTCATTAGCTCTTTAAATGACGTCTCTTTCTCTGCTGGCCATTTTCCTTATAACAGTCAAGGTGGGCTATGTTATGCTGTAGGACAAACAATCCCAATATCTCTATAATTTAAAACAACAAGGTTTATTCCTCACACCTGCTATTATACATTTCCATCGAGGGTTGACTGGTGGTCTCTGCTCTGTGTTGTCCTTACTCTCAGATCCAGTCAATAGAACAACCATGATCTGGAATGTGCAGAAGTTAAAAAGAAAAAGAGTTGTGATGAATTATGCATTGAGTCGTATCACTTCCACTCGCATTGGCTAAAGTAAGTCACATGGCCACACCTAACTTCCAGGTGGTGGGGAAGTACAAAGCTCATGTGTATAGGAGGAGAGCAGAAAATATTTGGAAGTCATCAATAATGACTATCACACACTCTCCTCCTGGAACTCTGTTAGATGCATCTGGACTCTTTCATTCTATCCTCCATGCCTCGCAACTCCTTTTTTACATTATCCCTTTATCTCTTTCTGAGCTGCATTTCTTAGATAATTCATGAATTCTCTCTTCAGCTATGTCTAGACAACTATTAAACCCAACCACTGAATTTTAATCTTCAAAAACTACATTTTTCATTTCTAAAATTTATTTTAAACCCCCCTGCTCTTCTTTTTTTTTTTTTTGAGACAGAGTCTCACTCTGTTGCCTGGGCTAGAGTGCTGTAGCATCAGCCTAGCTCACAGCAACCTCAAACTCCTAGGCTCAAGAGATCCTCCTGCCTCAGCCTCCCGAGTAACTGGGACTACAGGCATGCGCTACCCTGTCCAGCTAATTTATATATATATATGTATATATTTTAGTTGTTCAGCTAATTTCTTTCCATTTTTTTAGTAGAGACGGGGTCTCGCTCTTGCGCAGGCTGGTCTCAGACTCCTGAGTTCAAACGATCCACCCACCTCGGCCTCCCAGAATGCTAAGATTACAGGCGTGAGCCACCACGCCCAGCCAGTATTGCTAATTGGGTTCTATTTTTCTTTTAAGAAGAAAAGAAACCCTAATGGGTTCATCTTTCCTCTTTAACAAGGAAATATTCTTTATTTTCTTTATATTTTTAAACATTTTGAAGTTTCTTTCAAATTGGGCTACTATTTCTGGTTTGAGGAGTACAAATCCTCATGAATTGTATGTGCTCTTGAGATGATTTGTTTTCTTGCCTAGTTTACAAGTTTCTGTTATGAACTCATCTTCATTGAGGATAGTCCCACGTGCCCTCGGTTATAGGAATGTCCCTACAGGGCAGTTTTGCATTTGCTTCTGCAAAAGTCCCATGAGTGTCACTGGATCTGGACAAATTCTCATGTTAATGCCTCAGCTAGGACCATGGAACCACGTGGGAGGTATGAGTTCAGGCCTGATACTCCATTCATGGGTAGGGCGGCCTTTGGTTCTGCTTTCTCATTGGTAAATCTTTTTCCACACATTGCCCTGGGCAGATAACCAGCTTTGCTAACACTTGCAGAGGCTGGTTGGAGGAATTTTGTAGCTGCCATTTCACAAACAGTACAGACCTTTGAGATTCAGGTCTGGATGTAGGTAGCTGAGGCCCACTCCCCTCAATACAGATCCTAAAACCTGCCCTGTGCTCTTCGTGCTGCCGTGGGAACACCAGGTACCCACCATGAAGGCCTAGTCCAGGCTCCAGCATCCCAGCAGCCATTCACTTTTTTCCCCTCTCATTCTGATTTTCAGAACTTCTTTCATTTCTAGGACCTGGAGACACATCTTGCTCAATTTGAACTCAGTTATCTATTTAAAATTTAAGCTTATTATATTTTAAGTAGCATTTCTATATGCTCAGATTTGATTGTATAGAATCAAATCACCTCAGTTCTCCCTGTTGACCAGACTTTCCTATACCTTTTAAATGACCTTAAAATGAATGGGTTAAATCTGATGACAGCCAGTAGATTATGAAGGGTCAAAAAAGGGTTTTAGAGAGAGGAGACATGAACTTATACGTATGCTTTTGGAAAGAAACCATGGACATGGGCAAAATGGCAGATCTGGGAATGAGAGGGAATATTGCATAGGGACAAGATTGGAGTCAAGAATAGAAGATCTCGGAATTTGGAACACTGGTAGAGGGATTCGTTTTGACCAGAAGAAGTTTTACTTTTCCTTACAAACATGGAAACAGGAAGGAGTGTAGGTTTATGTAAGTTGTTGTAGGGAGTCTGGACACTGAGTCCTGATACCTCTGTTTTCTCTGAGGTAGGATGTAAGGTGACCCATGGAAATGGAAGCCTGGGGAATGTCGAAGCTTTACAGTATCCGCTGTGAGGAACAGGAGACAGAGTCTCATATAGACACATAAAGGAACTTCCAAATAGACAAGCAGGTCCTGCTGGCATTGGAAACCATGCGTTTATAATGCCATCAACACAGTGGCTGGATAATATATTTTTCCACAGCTCTAAACTGCCCGCACATAGGAGCAGAGAAGTGCATGGCTGGGTTGGTTGCAAGAGTTTGCAAGGCAGCTGCAAACAAGTATACAGGAACAGAGGATGGGAAGAGCGTGGTTGAAGTAATGAAGTAGGGAAACTGAGCTGACTGTGAACTAAACCCATCCTTGAACAGTAACATAAAGATGGAACGAACTTGGGCCCTGGTTAATGACACAGCCCCCGTGGCACAATCAGACCTCTGGAAATGGCAACATCATGCAGCACACAGTGTTACTTTTGTGACCAGGTTTTCTACTTATCTCTTAGATAACAATTGTCCTGGATTGTGGTGACAACTACAATGCGATGCTGTTTCTGCTTTGGCTGGTCTTGATACGTAGATTTGCTGACTGTCTCCATATGTCTCCAGTTTAAACTTCCTGAGACAGAGCATGTGGTTGGTGTGGCCAGTATCTACCCCACTGGGCAGAGCCCTGTACCGGGCCGTTCCATAGGCCCTTGACCTGTGCATCAGGTGTCCAGTCTTGGCCCAATCAGTTGAGGCCCGGGTGATGGGATTAAATGGCAGGCATGGTACTTGATGTATAAGGGACCTCTTGGGAAAGGCCTAAGACTTTCCACGATGCCTTCTAGAAGGAATAAAATTTCAGGCAGCACTTTTCTCCTAAACATTTGCATAGCATTTCTCCTTCTGGACTTCATAATAGGTCTCTATCCATTTCTCGATTTCTCACGTCTCTCCAATTTGAGTAGCTGGACACAGTTCAAAAGTTCCCTGTATAGAGCACCTAATTGTGCAAATTGCATATGCTGTGTTTGCTTGGAATTTACTCCACCTACACCTCCCTATTCATATACACACACAAATAAACTCACACACTCTTTTTTTTTAACCCCAGCTCTCGTTTTGAGGAAGAAATAAATTATTTTCTACATATAATTTTCTTTCTGGCATGCCTACGTTAACACTAGTAGTGTAGAATCTTCCAAAGTGTGATAAAATGAGTGGTTTCAGTTTCAAGGTCGGATTTTTATCACTTAATATGAAGCCTTCTGGCAATGTCTACCGATTTATATTATTTAGAGCAGAGCTTGGCAAACTTTTTCTCTAAGGGGCTAGATAGTATTAATAAGTATTGTGGGCTTTACAGGCTATATCACAACCACTGTCAACCACAACCACTCAGCACTCATTGTAGCACTAAAGCAGTCATAGACAATATGTAAATGAATGAGAGTGGTTTTGTTTTAGTAAAACTTTATTGATTACTACAAAGACAGGCAGCAGGCTGGAGTTGGCTAGAGGTCTGTAGTTTACTCATCCCTGATCTAGAGGCTGATTATTTATGGCTTCTGCGATTTGGCAGAGTAAGAGCTGAATCTCACAATGGTAGTGGTTTTTCTAACAGATGACATAGAGTTTCACTGTTCTACTGACTTTCTTTATGGAGATGAAATTATCCAGTGATAAATAATTGAAGGTCACCACATTACACAACTCTGGAATCATGCAGTGCCTAGCCTGTGTGGCCATATGCAGCAGCATTGAATATAGTTAAAGTGATTGTTCTGCAGTTCCAGTTTGAGACCAGATTAAGTCAAAGGGACAGGTACTGTGGGTTCATTTATTCATCCAACAAGGTTCTTTTACCCCTCTTATTGGTTCAGACACTGCAACAACCACCAAGAACAAAAAAGTAAACAAGGTCTTTGTCCTCAAGGAGCTTATGGTCTAGTTGGGTGTATTAGTGTCCCGGGGCTGCCTTAACAAAGTTCCACAAAATGAGTGGCTTAAAGAACTTACTGTCTTAAAGTTCTGAACATTAGAATTCTGAAATCAAGGTGTCGGCAGGGCCATGCTCCCTCCAAAAGATGTAGGAGAGAATCCTTCCTAGCCTCCTCTTAGCTTCTGCTGTTTTCTCTGCAGTTCTTGGTGTTCGTTGGCTTACAGCTGCAGCTCTTCGATTTCTGCCTCCATTGTCACATGGCATTCTCCTCTTTTATGGCTATGTCCCTGTCTCTTCTCTTATAAGGACACCAGTCATATTGGATTAAGGTCCTACCCTACTCCAGTATTACCTCATCTTAACTATGTAATTACATCTGCAAAGACCCTATTTCCAAATAAAGGCACATTCTGAGGTGCTGGGAGTTAGGACTTCTCGGTATCTTTGGTGGTAGAGTGGACACAATTCAATCCATTACATAAGGTAAAAACAAATGTGAAAAATTCTGGTTGCTGTGATGGAAGTCCGTGTAAGGTACAGGGTGAGGGCAAGCATAGAGGAGATACGTTTTATCTGGGAGGGTCAGGAAATGTTCTATAGATGAGGTGAAGCTCACTCAGATTCTGGCAGATGATGCAGAGTGTTTGCTGGACAGAAAATGGGGTTGTAAATTGGGCTTGGGATGGAAGAGCTTCCCCCACATGAGCAGAAGCAGAGGCTCCTGCTACTTCTTTCTTTCTGCTGTTAGGACATCGCCTATTTCGTAACAGTCCACTACAACCCGAAAGGGATGTGGCTTCCTAAACACCTTGGCTGTTTGATGCACCTGTGACAGTCGTTTGAGATCACCGGCAGCTCGCTGTGGGGGATGGGGTCGGCAGTCTAATTGGAAGGCAGAGGCTGGGTGGTGGGTGACTAATTGCAGCCACATGTGCATGGTAAACACACTATTTTTACTTAGTTTTCCTGTTATAGATTATTAAAAATAGCAACATTGTCTAATGATGCCTTTAGTAACACTTCACATAAGATAGAGAAAATATCAATTGTGTATTGCAAAGAATAATCACACCAAGGGGTGGCTTGAGGGAACAGTGATGGAAATTTTGAAAGGGGGAAAACCCTCCCTCTGGCCTATCACCCATTGGCAATCCTAGAGATTGAGTATTGTTCCTGTCCAGGCACTGTGCTAAGTGATTAAATACGTTATATCTCATTATCTCCAATTTCCAGATAAAGGCATGGAGGTTAAATACATTGCCCTACTCACACACCTAGTGATTTTATTTCCATGATAATGTAAAAAAATAATAATAAGTGTATGAACTAGGATTCTGCACTATCCAACACAGTGACCACTAGCCACAATTGGCTATTTAAATCGCAATTTATTAAAAATTCTGTCCCCAGTTGCACTAGTCCACTTTAAGTGCTCAATAGCTATGTGTGGCTAAGGGCTACCATAGAACATTTTCATAAAGAACAAGATGATAACTTTATAAATAAGTGCTGCTTCATGATTTGCTCATGTTTGCGTTGTGTTTGTGATCAAATTGGCATGGCATGGCAGCATTCCCCAATGGTCCCTGGCAGATGAGAAAAGAAAAGTTGGCCATAGTATGTGAACAATGCTAATCTATAGTTCTTTATTCGAACTTTTAGATTACCTTCACTAATACAATGGTATTAATAAAAAAAAGTTGAGAGAGGTAGTTTTATAAATATACCAAAATCAAAAGAATCTGCCCTGAGACAACCCATATCATCTTTATACATTGTAATCAGTTATTCAGTTCAGCAAAATAACATCATCCATCTCATTAAATTAGTATTGTCAATTTAAATATCACTGGCTCCATAGTTCTGTTTAAATTTAATCTGGAAAAAAAAAGCCTTTGGTTTATAAGAACTATAAATATTAGGAGTTGGTACTTGATTTTATTTTTTGTGTACTTTAAGAGAACATTACACTAAAAATAACTTAAATAATGTAGGAATCAGTGGAGGATTTTTATTACCTTTAGAAGGGGTTATGCTAGTACTCAGGATTGAGAAACACTGTGTGATTGCCTTTAGGATGAAGGAGCCTCAAGATATCTCCTATAACACACAGTCACAACCAAGCTTGCATGGTTGTCCAGTATCCTACTAAATCTGATTAACTGGGACACTGTTGGCACCAGTACACCATAATTCTACCCAGGGACATATTATGATACCAACTGCTGCAGCTGGCAAGGCTTCACACTGACAAAGCATTTTACTCCATAATTTTCTAATCACCCCCCTGTTTTAGAATTCAATTAGTAAAATTTGATTTACACTATTCATAAATACAGAATTTTCTCACACCCCTTCATAGCTCTTAATACTCAGAAAATTTTTACAGTAAGCAAGGAGATCACAAAGCAAGACTTACACTTCTATTTTCTGGCACATTTTTCCTCTGTCTTAATCTGACCCACTATTCCCAAGCACCTCACTGGTGGGAAATAGGACTCAAAAGCATCATTTTTGTATCACCACTTTGGTGGTGAAACACTTACAATGTTTTTTTTTTATTTCAAAATATTAAGGGGGTACAAATGTTTTAGGTTACATAGATCACTTTTGTAATGCTTGAGTCCCTGCTAAAGGTGTGCCCATCACCAAAATAGTGTTCATAGTACCCGTTAGGTAGGTTTTTGACCCTCCCTTCCTTCCCCCTCCTCCCTGGTTGATTTCCACTGAGTTTTGCTTCCCTCTGTGCACACGTGTGCTCGTCGTTGGTTCTAATTTAATAGTGAGCACATGTGGTGTTTATTTTTCCATTCTTGAGACACGTCACTTAGGAGAAGCATCTCCAGTTCCATCCAGATTGTTGCAAAAGGTCTTAATTCATCTTTTTTGTGGCTGAGTAGTACTCCATGGTATATATACCACATTTTATTAAACCACTCATGAATTGATGGGCCCTTGGGTTGATTCCACATCTTTGCAATTGTGAATTGTGCTACAAAAAACATTCAAGTGCAAGTGTCTTTTTGATGAAAAGTCTTTTTTTCCTTTGGGTAAATACCCTATAGTGAGATTGCTGGATTGAATGGTAGGTCTACTTTCACTTCTTTGAAGAATCTCCATACCGTTTTCCATAGAGGTTGTACTAATTTGCAGTCCCCCCAACAGTGTATAAGCATTCTTTTCTCTCTGCATCCACGGCAGCATCTGTTGTTTTTGGACTTTTTGATAAATGCCATTTTAACTGGGGCAAAGTGATATCTCATTGTGGTTTTAATTTGCATTTCCCTGATGATTAGTGACGTTGAGCGTTTTTTCATGTTTCTTCTTTTCAGAAGCTTCTGTTTATGTCTTTTGCCCATTTGTTAATAGGGTTGTTTGGTTTTTTCTTGATGATTTGCTTGAGTTCTTTCTAAATTCTGGTTATCAGCCCTTCATTGGATGTGTAGCTTGCAAATATTTTCTCCCATTCTGTAGCTTGTCTATTTGCTCTGTTGATTGTTTTACTGAAACATTTCTTATCTTCTCACTTAATCTTTGGCCTCCAGTTTTCCCCTTGAAATCTGCAGGTGAATTTCACACTCACTAAAGTAAACACTGCTTTCTTCACATAAATGAGAAATGGAGGCCAATCTAGGCTGGCTGTCTCATTTGGCACACCCCAAGACAACTGACAGTTCAAACTGATCTTATCTCTTATCACTGTGTTTGCAATAGTTAGAGGAGCCCATCCAGGAAACTTCTATTAATATATACCGCTGGGGAAGTAAACTAGTATTTTTAGTGATATTGTATATTATACTGAGACCCCTTATTTATGTTGTTGCAGTGTGTATGTATCCCCAGAACCTTGCCTGAATTTCTTACCACTCATCTTCTGAAAAGTACTTGGTAAATATTCCCACTATTTCCTGCAAAGTGAGACAGAGCTTCTTATGTAAGTGGCAAATAAGCTACAAAAATCCTATGAACCAGAAGGATACTATAAAGTGCTAAGAAAAACTGCTTAGCACCTTTTAAAATACCCCAAAGATATGCAAACTAACACTGAGAAAAGTTCTAAAAAATATCTCCCTCCCCTGGAGAAGGTGTTTCTGGTTGTTGAGATAAGTAAGTAAAGCAATCTTTTACTCAGATTTTGCAAGTGTAGTTAATTATAATTGCTGAAGTTCAATTATGCTAACCTAATAATAGTACCATTTATTTGGCTCTTACTCTATACCAAACACAATGTCAAGCTATTTATATATATAATCTTATTTATTCCTTATAACCACTTAATGAAGTTAGGTAATATTCTGCATTTTACAGATTTAAAAAAAAACGAGGAAGTTTACAAATTAGCCTGAGGTCACACAGCTACCAGTGTTGGAGTCAGAGTTTGGACTCAGAACTCCGTGAATTCCCAATCCCATAATCTTAGATCTCATGCAAAAATACGGTATATTAAGTGTAATACGGACATACATAATAATGAGCTATGTTCCAGTTAATTTGTGCTACTCCTTAACCTAAGTATTCTTATTTTCAGTATCTGCTTCCAATTTCCAGGAAAATGTCAAGACAAGAGTTCAAATGGTCAGTTACAGATCATTCTTAAGCTATATCTCACGGTGTTGGCAACTCAGATACCCTTCACAAAGTACCTTTCTTTTTGTTCTTAGTTCACAAGGTTTGGCCCTAAAGCACTTTCATCTCCAGAGAGTCCTTAAAAAGAGCATTGATGCCCCTTGGTATTCCAAGGTGAGTTCTCAACAGTGCTCTGCAACGATGACTTCACCTCTCCAGTGGGGTCCCCTTTGTGGGAGAGTTCAGCCACCAACAGCTGGCCATCCACAGGAACCATGACTTAGGCCGGGAGTGGAATAATGAATTACTCCCTTGAAAATACAAGGGGAATTTTGAGAGCCTGATTTTTTTCCAGGTCTCTTGGTAAGCATCCTAATTTCTGTCAATAAAAAAAATACTGATTTTTTTTTTAAACATGGAATGCTTCACAAATCTGCGTGTCATCCTTGCGCAGGCGCCATGCTAATCTTCTCTGTATCATTCCAATTTTAGAATATGTTCTGCTGAAGCGAGCACAAATTACTGATCTTTAGAAAAACACAAGCAAGGTTTCATCCCAGGTTACTTTTAGAAGATCCTAGTCTTTATACTGAGCATATTAAATAAGATATGACAGTGATGTATAAATTCCAAACTAGACTGTAGTGAAAGCAGGCATCGCCTCTCAACCTGTTCCAACTAGGCCCCAGGGCAGACCCAGAAAGCCTACCTGCCCATTATTACAGCTGACCCTTGAATAATGTGGGGGTTAAAGGTGCCAACCCCCCTACAGTCGAACAGTCACATGTAGCTTTCGACTCCCCCAAAACTAAACTACAAGTAGCCTACTGTTGATAGGAAGCCTTATCGCTAACATAAATAGTTGATTAACACGTTTTATGTTATATTAATTATATGCTGTATTCTTACAATAAAGTAAGCTAGAGAAAAGAAAATGTTATTAAGAAAATCACAAGGAAGAGAAAATATATTTACTATTTATTAAGTGGCAGTGGATCACCATAAAGGTCTTTATCCTTTTCATCTTCACGTTGAGTAGGCTGAGGAGGAGGGAGAGGAGGGGTTGGTCTTGCTGTCTCAGGGGTGGCAGAGGCAGAAGAAAATCCATGTGTAAGTAAGTGGACCTGCACAATTCAAACCCATGTTGTCCCTTATCAGTTTATTTCAGGGAAAATATATCCCCAAAGAGAAGAGAAACAGTGGCAGGTACTGACTAGTTATTTCATATGCTGTGGAACCTATTCAAAAAATTTATCTAATATGGAATTTGTGATGTTTGTTATGAACTTGGGTCAAGTTTGTATTTGCATCATGAAGGAAAATGGTTTGCCAGGCAAGTAAATAATGTCTACATAATTATATTTTATGAAGAAATAAGGATTTTTAAACGTGAAGGAAAAAACTTGTCTTTTGCTATGGACTGAATTGTATCCCCCCGAAATTCACATGTTGTAGCTTTAACCCTCTATGTAATGGCCCTCATGATGGCATTAGTGTCTTTTTAAGAGACATCAGAGAACTTGGTCTCTCTTTGCCATGTGAGGACACAGATAGAAGGTGGCTGTCTGCAAACCAGGAAGAGAGCCCTCACCAGAATCCGACTGTCTGGCACCCTGATCTCAGACTTCCAGCTTCCACAACTGTGAGAAAATAAATTACTGTTGTTTAAGCCACACAGTCTATGGTATTTTGTTATGGCAGCCCAAGCTGATTAATACACCTTTAATTACTCTAGAAGCACCTATTTGAGTGCAAACATAATTAATTTTACAGGTACCATTTGTGTATGTGTTTATTAAGGCAAATATGACAGGACCTCTCCTTGGCAATGCTTATTATCTTGCAAATGATAAAACTGCCTTTTAAAAAGTTGTCTAACGCAGCTTTTTCAGTAGTTTGGATAGGGTTGTAGCCAATTAGTCATAATTTGTGAAGGTTTACTCTTTTTGACCAAAAACTCCAAAGAAATTATTATGTATTATTACAAATTAAATGTTATACATGGGCCTAGTCTCACAGCTAGATTTTGTGTTTTATTATAAGAACACTAAAATGGAATGAATTTATGTTGATAATCATTGAAGCTGGGTGTTGAGTACATATGGGGTTCATTGTACTGGTTTCTCTACTTTTGTGAATGTGTTAAAATGTTGATAAAGCAAAGTTTTAAATAAATATTTACATACAAACATATGAACTACATACAAGCTAATGGGTATACAAATTCACTTTGTAGTATGTATGGTTGCTTCACGGTGTTTTGGTCTGTAACCTTTTTAAAAAATGGAAAAGAACAACCTCCTGGCCCTTTTTTTTTAAAAAGTGCAAACTGTGCCATCAATTTGAATGGGAGAGAATGTTTTACACTTTATTTTTACAGCTGCTTATCAGTTTCCTAAACTGCATTAGGGTGGAGCACAGGGTTCAAGAATTTCAG
Organism: Lepilemur ruficaudatus; assembly: GCA_963574885.1. Classification (NCBI taxonomy): domain Eukaryota; kingdom Metazoa; phylum Chordata; class Mammalia; order Primates; family Lepilemuridae; genus Lepilemur; species Lepilemur ruficaudatus. The sequence continues at coordinate 40,909 of CAUYRT010021473.1, read as the reverse complement.
GATGGGGGGCCTAGGGGCTTTGTTGTTGGGGTTTGAAGATAATGATATCTTCCCAGGATAACCTCTTGGAGTGAAGACATTTTCCCAGAAGGGGGAAAAAATAGTAGGGCCTTAAAGATGTCTTCATAAAGTTTACAAAGTAGTTGGAGCTTAACAGTCTATGGAGAACTCTGCCAGCCTTGTGGGAAAATGATTTGGTCTTCAATTGTTTTCACCTGGCCATTTTCCCAAGCTACGCATGGTTTGGACTAGATGAAGCCTCTCCACTCCATCCCACCCCTCCTCCACCCTGAGGTTCCCTGAACCCTAGTTGTGCGTGGCAGGCTTGCTTCACTCAAGTGAAAGCAGGGCAGGAGCTATCAGGTAATTAAGGAAAATATCTTTCAGTCTTTTGCCTGCTGACGTCACACCACGGCTGCACTCTCGTGGCTTTCGTGTGGAAATGAGAATTTCCACGATTTCAAAACGCTAGCTGAATAATTATTTAGGTTCTTGACCTCTTTGCACAATCTGGATTTCCATGCCTGTGAGATATGAATTGAGCTGAGGACTTTATGAGAAGTTGAAGGATTTTTTTCTTGTTTTTGCAGAGTTTTCATTTTACTCATAACCTAGTTTTAGACTGGAGATGTGGGTGGTGAGCGTCCAGGACCTTCATGAGGCATTACACAATCTATTAGAGTTACACAGAGTGGATAGAAAAGTACCCATAACCCACTTTTTACAAGTGTTTCATAATATACATCCTGAAACCCTGGAAAATTCTTCAGGGCATGGATTATTGACATTGTTTCTTGATGGAAGAGAAGAATTCTCAAAACAAATACTCATTGCTCCTCTAGTTCACAAGGTACAAGGGGAATGGAAGACCACGATGATAGCCTAGGAGGGTTGGGGAATGCTTTGCCTCTGGGACTTGTCAACCACTATTAGTTAGTTCAAAGGATTGGACCCCAGAAAAGAGTCCCATATCGGGGGGATTGCAGTTCGTATAGCTGTTAGATTTATCACAATAAATATTTGTTAAAATGAACACATACATTAAGTTCTTCTCTTTCCCTTTGTCTACCCAGAATTTTTAAGGTAAATTTGTTGTGTATGTTTTCATCATCATGAATCATATCTTGAGAGCTCATAATGTGATCATGTGATTAGGTAGTTCGGAAAAGTTATATAAAAGTTTATGAGTCATAATGGTCCCAGATTTCAAGGAGCTTATTTTTCAATGATTAAACAAATGTTAATTGAGTGCCTAGTATGTGCTAGACAGCATTCTAGCCACTGAGCATATGGTAAAACACAAGAAAGATAAGGTTCTAGTTCTCACAGAGCTTGCATTCTGGAGTGGATAGACTCACACAAGACAATGGGACATCAGGTAGTAATGAGTTTTTATATGAAAATCAAACAGGACCAGGTGATAGCGAGCAGATAAGTTAAACTGGATGGTGAGGGAAGGCCAAGAAGGTGACATTTGAGACCCAAATACTGGGAAAAAGCCAGCTGTGGAAGACCAAGGGAATTCATAATCCAAGCAGAGGATGTGAAGAGTCAGAGCAGAAGCTTCAAAGCTTAACATACTCTAGGCACAGAAAGATCCGAAGTACAGCTGCAGCTTGGTGAGCAGGGGAGTGGTCATCTGGTCAGAGAGAGGACCAGAAACCTGATCATGCAGAGCCTTGAAGGCCAGATTTTATGCTAAATCCAAAGGAAAGACATGGAAGGGTTTTACATAGAAGAGTGATTTTATCTAATTTGCATTTTAAAATATTACTCTGGCTACTATGTGGAGAATGGATTATATAAAGTGGCTGTAACTGTAATTCCAGTAACAGTGACGGTGGCTTGGATGAGGATAGAGATGGAAAGAAGCAGACAGATTTGGGATATTCTGGAGGTAGGGTGGATAGCACTTGGTGGATTCAACACTGGGGGCCAAGGGAACGAAGATCTCCAGACCCTTGCCTTAGGCTTAGGTGGAGCTATTTGCCAGGTAAGGAAAGAGGGGAGAGGAGTAGGTCAGGCTGGGAAAATAAGGATTTGCCCCAGGGCATGTTAGCTTGCAAATGCATGTAAAACATCCAAATTAGATGTGAAGGAGGCAGCTGGTTAAGAAGGAAGGCTTGCACTGGAAATATAAATTTGGGAGATATCAGCACAGAGTGGGACAGGAGCCAGTTGAAGTGGGTTGAAGAGAGAATGGGAGGTGAGAAATGAAGACAACTTTTTATAAGATGACTTGCTGTAAATGCGGAATAGAGAAATAGGGTTGCAGGAGCATGTGGGATCAAGGAAGGGTTTTTAAAAAATAGTTACTATTTTTTTTTTCTAAAGATGGACATATTAAACTATGTTTCTGAGCTGATGGGAATGATACAGAATTGAAGGGAAAATTACAGTCTGAGAAGGGTTTCTAGGGGTTACGTATTCTATTTCCTCCAAACATAGATGCAAAGAGAGAAGACAATTTGGAAAACTAAATGCATAGCTTACTATTTGAATATATGTTATTGCAGGCTTTAGGAGAGGAATGGGGCACAAAGAGAAGACAGGCACAGAGAAAGGGATTAGAGAGGACAGGAGAGGAAGGAAATGTGATTTAAAAAATGGTAGAATCAGAAAATATACCTATGGCACCTGGGGAGGGGACTGAGGAATGAACAAGTAATGCCCCCACCTTCTAGGGACAAATGTTTCCAGGAGACATCATCAGTTCCATTATCCACTGAACTCTCAGGCCTGGGGAGGGCAACAGTTAAGAATGGTGCCGGTTCTGCCCCTTGCTGCAGACAAGTGAGTTACAGAACTACTTTGTGCTCAGTTTCCTTGCCTGAAACCTGGGCTCAAGAGTGCTGAGCTCATGGGGTTAGGGTGTAAATTAAGGAAGACCATCCTTGTAAAGCATGTGGCGTATTAAGTATCATTCTAAGCATTTTGAGCCTTTGGGCAAATGCTTCTCTAAGTTCCTCGAAGTCAGGGAACATGTCCTGTCGTTTTTGAACTTTCGATGACATTTTGTATATAGTCTTAGCCTGAAATGAATTTCGAATGCCTGCCTTCTTTTTCCCCCTTTTCTTTTCCTTTCTTTTTGCTTTTCTAAACCCTACATCTCATTTCCCGCTTTCTGCCCACCAAAGCCTGCCTCAAAACCCACCTGTCCTCTATCTAATGCTGCTCACCACCTTGCCTCCTACCCCTTCACATTTGCATCTTCAGTCTAGAGTGTTCTGTTGGAGGTAGAATCATTGAAAGTCAATATGAGGTGGGACATTATCTTATTCTCTCTTTCCTTATGAAGCAAGAAAGGTACCAAGTATGATCACTGTCTCAGTCAATTTTGTGCTGCTATAACACAATGCCAGAGAGTGGGTAATTTATAAAGAAAAGAAAGTTATTTGGCTTATGATTCTGGAGGTTGGGAAGTCCAAGATCAAGCAGCTGCATCTGGTGAGGGCCTTCTTATTGAGACATCTCATGGCAGAAGGCAGAAGGGCAAGAGCACATGCAAGAGAGAGAGCAAGCACTGAACTCACTTTTATAACAAACCCACTCCTGACATAATGACATTAATTCATTCATCAGAGCGGAGGCCTGACAACCTAAGCAACTTCCATTAGGACCTACCTCCCTCACTGTTGCATTGAGGATTAAGTTCCCAACACCTGAACTTTGGGGGATACATCTAAACCATAGCAAACACCTTGATTAAAGATGAACGTCTATACCAATATTAAATTTATCTTTTGTAGCAGAGTTCATGTATAATTTTTCTTCTTGACCTACTTGATTAACTTCACAAAGATTGGTTCCCAGGAAGCTCCCCCTAAGATGGCAGCTCGGCACCATGTCTTAGTCCATTTCACCTGTGTGTGTATGTCTGGGGGAGGGGAGTTCTTGTATTAAAATATTAATATAAACTCCCTAAGGACAGAGACCCAGCCTAATTCTTTTTTAAAAAGAAAAGTTTATTATGAGATGTTTCAGCCATAACAAAAATAGAAATAAAAATAAAGTGCACATGTGTACACTCAACCCACTTTAAAATATTACTTACACAATTATAGCTGCCTAGATCCCCTCCCTCCCTGTTGGTAATCTCTATCCTGAATTTGGTATTTATTATTCCAATGCGGGTTTTTAATCCCTTGACTGTACAGATATGAGTCCACACAAAATTCTGCTTTCCAAGGTTTCCAAGATAAGCACATAGTAGATTCTCAAACTTTTTTGAATGAGTGACATTTGCTTTCTTAAGAACAGGAACTGGATATTTTTCCTTTTTTGTTACTCTTGCCAAAGTCTTCCACATACATAGGCAATTTGTACTTAATGTTGTTGATCTTTATAAAACCTGTAACATAAAATACAGTTATCCCACCAGTTCTTATGGTGTGTAACCCTACTAGGGACAGAATGTGATATCACAATGTTGAGTAATAAAATTGTTTATGTAAGTGGCAGGAGAGAAATTGTCGTTGGGAACCCTGCCAATTGCCACTTGTGGATACTGAGTACCGTATCTGCCTTTCTGGATTCTTATCTTTTTCCACAGGAGAATAAACTTGGAAACTACATTTCCCTGATGTTGCCAACAGTGTTCAGCTCACACTCCACCAATGAGAGGCACTTGCATGAAATTTGGTAGGGGAAGAGGAGAAGCCATTGTTTTCTGGAGGCAGCGGCAGATGGCTGAGGTGGAATTTTGCCTAAATCTTGTGGGTGTTCTCCTGAGAATCCCCCCATGGGTTCTACAGGCAGCTCAGATCAGTGGCAGTGGCTTCCTTGTGATACCTGCACTTCTAGATTTCCTGAAAGAGGTACCTGACCACCTTCACTCCTGCGGCTTTCCCAGAGTTGTTTGAGCCTTCGTTTCCTTGTATAAACCCCTCTCTAATTATTCTATTTGAGATACCTAGAGGGGTGTGTGTTTTCCTGACAGCATCATGACAGACAACAGGACTTAGTCCGCAAGCTTCCATTGGAATTCTGGAATCGTTTTATATTATTATCTGTACTTCTCTGTTACTCTTCAAAATAATATTGTACATTCCCTACTCTGCCACTCATTTCTCATCCCACTGCAGCCTGGAGTGAGCTCTACCTCTGTCAGGATCCCAGCAGGAAACCAAGAGCACACTCAAATTGGGTCATTTGAGGAGAGTTTAATATAAGGACTATTTACAGAGATGCTGAGAGGATACAGGGAAGTTGGGAGAATAGTGTGGCACCGCAGGGGCTGGTAACAGCAGGAAGCTGTCACTACCCCAGGCCTGCAGGAAAAGGGCAAAGAGGCTTTGCAGGAGCCTGGGAGATGCCGTGTGAAGAGGACCACCCCGCAGGAGTGCAAGCGAGGAGAATACACACCTCAGCCTCTCTCTCCTGCCCACTCACTTCCTGCCGATATTCCCCACTGGCCAAGCACAGCCTGAATCCATGGGCCAGGAAATGTGGTGATGCTGCCCATGTAGCTCAGCCTCCCCGGGCTTCAGAGAGAGGACAGATCCAGGTGACCCAGCACAGGCTCTGTCACCAACTTTGCCAGTTCCCTCTAATTGTCAAATCCAGGAGACGCTTCAGATTTTTCAAAATTTAGCTTCTTGGTTACATTTTATAATTGACCTCTTCCTCCTCTGTGTCCCCTCCTCGAGTTTCCAACCGACTCAAATGCCTCCTTCTAGTCTTATTCGTTGGAAACTCTTTCTCCACCCTCTCTTTCGTGATAGAATTCTCCAGGTTTCCATTTCTCATCCTCTTTTTCCAGTCATTCACCCCCATGCATTTAAGTCCCAACGGTGCGCTGATAAAGACTCAAATCTTTATTTCTAGCCAAGACCTCTCATCTCAATTCCAGACTTACTGGTAACAACATGCAGGCATGTTGCGCTTAATTTTATTTTTGATTCTTTAGATTATTACCAGCAATTGAACACACATTATGTGAAAATCTAGGTTACAATCACACAATTAGTGATTCTGGCAAAATGAAGAGAAGAAAAATAAATTTTATAAAATAAATATAAAATATTAGGATATCCAGACATTCATAATAATTAAATTGTATTTAATATTTTACCAACTTCTAATCACATATAAATCATAAGTTTACCTGTATTTTTTACCACACACAAAGGAATACTTGTCAGGGTAAGAGTATAAAGGTATTTTATTTAACTGTTTGTTAGATTGATTTATAATGTTTAGATATGTAGACAAATGGCAGATGAGACTAATGATACTTGCTCCAGGGCCCACTAAATGAAGAAGCAGGCCTACAGGATAGGCCCAGTCTTTGCCCTCAAGGACATTAGAGTCTGGTGGAGACACAGAGAAGTAAATAGACCATTGTAATTATTACCGTGATATAAAAAAAGAGTGCTATGGGAAATATACAGCAGCGTGGTCAGGGAGGGCTTCCTGGAGGAAGTGATTTCTAGACTAAGAGCTGAAGGGTAAGTAGGAGTTTGCCAGGTGAAGAGAAGGAAGGGGTGGTCAAGGAGAAAGGACATAAGAAGAGGAAAGTTCAAGGCAGAAAGAAGGAGCAGGGTATGGCAAGGGTGGCCAGGTTTTTCCATAAAGGATCGGTAGTAAATATTGAGGCTTTGTAGGGCATACAGTCTCTGCCTTAACTTCTCAACTACTTTTGTGTTGGAGCGCAAACGCCGCTCTAGATAATCCATAAATGAACAGGGGCAGATGTTCCAGTAAAGCTTAATTTACAAACAGGCAGCAGGCCCGCGGATCGTGGATCGTGGATCGTGGTTTGCTGACTCCTTGGTGCACGGGAAGGCCCAGAGTTGGGGGGAAGCGCCCTTGAGGGGCTGACAGTCAATAAATACGGCCTGCCGCTTGGCGGATGAGGTGGAAGCGGGGAGTGATGAGTCTGGATGCAGAGACCCGAGAGGGCGCTGCTGGGGCATCCTGGACTAGGGGAGCAGTGGGCAGAGGGAGAAAGTGAGTGGTTTGGGGAGACAAAGTGGGTGGCAGTGCGGAGGAAGAGGAAGACAGAGGTCAAGGCGGACTCGCAGATTCGTGGCAGGTGGTGGCTGGCTGGTGCCGGGGGAGGTCGGAGACCCGCGGGAAACAGCTCTAAGGGGAGGGAGGGGCCGGGCGAGGGCGTCTACTCCCCAGCATGCTCAGTTCAGTGCTTGCCACACACACTTGGCAGTGTCTATGCAGATATTTTTGTCAGAAATGTGCCTGGCAGTTTCTATGAAGGTGCAATCTATAAATCCTGTGGACGTCAGAGGGCAGCTGAACATGCAGAGCTAAATGCCTTTGTAATGACAATCCTGGGGAATAATTGCTATTGACAGATTTTCTCTAGCCTATGGGGACTGCAGGCCTTAGATACTCCGCGTCTCTTTTATTCACAACTAATTTAACAACAGCGCAAGGACTCAGGATCTGTTGGTAACAGTAGCCAACTTGGTCAGGAAAGACAGCTTCATCAAGGCGGCAAATCTGGTCAACCAGATGGACTGGCACTTCAGACATCACGTGTCCCAGTACACAGGATTTGCTGCTGGCTCGCGTGGACATGGGGGCGTGGTATACCTACAGCCCCTCACCCACAGCCACCCCTGGAGTGGTATCTGGTGTGGGATGAGGGTGCACTGGAGTGAGCCACTGAGGGCAGCAGGCTCCTGAGCACCCCTTGACACGCACCTCACCGGGGTGGCTTGGCTGTACGCATGGTTCACCTGGAACACCAGAACTAGGATAGCGTGTGCATCGCAGAAACAATGGAGAAATTCTCTGGATGTGAATTTGCGGGCCTGCAGCATTTGTCATCAATCAGAAGTACAGTCCGTAGAGGACCTGCCTTAGAACAAACGCTGCCGGGGCTCTCTGATGAGCAATGGCCCCATGACACAGCAGGAAGCAGGTGCCGCCTGGTGCCTCTCAGGGCTCTGCCTGTGGTGTTGGAAGCTTCCAGCACCTCACGTGGATGGATGCCTCCCTGATCCCCTCTCGCCCCTTTTAATCTGTTATCCACCAGGCTGCCTGAGTGACCTTTTTAAAATGTAAATTGGATCGTGTCACTCCTCTGTTTAAATGCCTTTAATGGTTTCCCATTGCATTTAGGAGAAAGTCCAAACCCCTCACCAGGTACAAGCCTGACTGCTTTGGTCCAGTTCTTCCTCTCCGGCCCCTCTCCCCTAGGTCCCTCTCAGCCCTTTCAATATCCCAAGCTCCTCATTTTAGGGTCTTTATTGTTCCCTTTCTCTAGAAAGTTCTCTGTGCCCTTCACCCCTAGCATGGCTGGCTCCTTCTCACATTTTGAATATCTACTTAAAAATCACCTCCTAGAGGGATCTTTACTGATTACCCAGGCTAGGTTGGCTTTCCCTCTTATTCTGGCATAGCACCATGTTCTTTTTCTTTTTATCATAAAATGATGTAATTTATAATTTTATAATTATTTATATGTTTGCTTGTTTATTGGCATCTCCCCCCACTGGACTGTAAGTTCCTCAGAGTCAGGACTGCAATTAGTTTATTTACCACTGCATTCCCAGAGACTAGCACTGTGCCAGGCACATGTAAGTTCAATAGATGTTTGTTGAGTAAATGAATAAGTGACTAAACAGTCATTCAACTGATCCATCAGTTGATGGATCCATATTCACAAGTACATATATCTTTGGGTATAAATACACAATTTCTGTTCCAGTTACCTAGCATCTTAAAATAACAATATATTATTATTGCTCATGGTTCTGTATGTTCAATGTTCTCAGCTAGGCAGTTTTCTTGTACTATCTCATGTGGTTTTGGACCAATGGCTGCTGGGGCTGAAGGCATCTGAAGTGACAGTTGATGCTGGCTGTCATGGGAGGAGCACAGCTGGGCTGTCCTCTGGAGCACCCACACATGGACTCTCCATGTGCCTTGGGCTGTTCACAGCTTCATGATCGGGTTCTAGTGGGACTGTCCCAAGAGCAAGAAGTTATACCTAGGTGATCCAGGCAGAAGCTGCAAGACTTCTTAGGACCCAGCCTCAGAAGTCACTACAGTGTCATTTGAGCCCTATTCTATTAGTCACAAGTATGCACAAGGCAGCCCAAATTCAAAGGGAGGACATCTCACAAGAGCATAAATACAAATGCTAGGAGGCAGGGTTCGCCAGGGGCCTATCTTTGGAGACTAGCTACTACCACCTCCTGTATCATGCTTTTGTAGATGTTTCTATTTCTAGTTGACATTCCTTTGTTTATTTCTCTTAGGCGCTTGCCCAGATCTTCTATAATGTGTGTCCTTTATTGCAATGACACTGATTAGTAAAGGTGGAGCATCTCTTGCCCACGTCTTCAGAGGGCTGAAATGAGTTGTTCCGTGACCAGTGACTCGGGGGAAGCGGTCTACATTTCAGATGCTGACTTGCTGTGGGAGGAGCCGTGGCGCTGCTGGTCGGTGTCCAGGAGCCGTGGCGCTCACTGCTAGTTACCGAGAGCAGGCGCTGACCCTGGCCACCCCTCGCCGCACTGAAATCACTGGCTCTCAGAGCCAAGCCCGAGGAGAATTGAATTTGGGATAGTTTCAAGGGTAGAAGATGCCAGCCCCGTCTCCGTTTTGCCTTGTAGCTGGTGTTTTTATCCAAATGTGAAAAGCTCTGTCTCCGCCTCTCTTGCACTCCCACAAACCCCCCTTTCCAAATGTCCTTCCAGCTGCTATTTTTGATTCCGGCCTCAAGGCGAATGTTTCACTGTAGCAGAATTACTGTAAAATTCCTTCCTGTGCTCCCACAGATAATGGAAACTCCGGCTCCACAGAACCTAGGACAATTCCCTAGAGAACCCCAGAAACATAGCATTTCAGAAATGGCCCTAAGGTAGTCCCAAAAGACAGATCTAAGGAAACAGAGCTACCATAAAAGGTTATCATCAGAGGGACGGGTCAAACAATATGATTGTTTTTAATGGCAAGACTGAATCTGGGTATGTTTTCTCTATTTTTTGTGTATCTTTTTTGTGTATCAAGTCAGTTTCAAAGCACCAAAGACAACTATAGGACAGAAAATAATATCGGGAAATTGACTGATGGGTCTGTAAACATACAAACCTGGGCTATAAAAGCACTTCAGTGAGCAGTGTATAAACAAGGAGAAAATCTTACCCAAAAACAACCTGAAAAACTGCAGAGGAAGCAGCATCCTTGAAAAACAATGAGTCATAAATCTTTTTTTTTTTTTCTTTTCTGATGGAAGGAGAATACAAAAAGGACTAAGGAGAAGACCGATGATAGGTGTTTCCATTACGCTGCTGTTTCAGCATGTCTGGGGAAGTCCTGAGAATGGTCAGTGTCAAGTTTAGAAGTAAGGAATCCTTAAATTAAACACTTCTGGAAACATGTGTGCTGTCTGGAAGCAGCGTTCCTGATTGCTGATTGGTTATTGCCCTAATGCTTCAGCTTTCGAAACATGCATTTCACTTCAAATTCATTAGTTGAGGACGAAGACAAGCTCAGGTGGCCACTTTCATTGGACTTATTTTAAATTATAAAAACAGGTTGTTTATTGCATAAGAGAACAAAATAATAAAAGAAAAAGAGGCAAGCCAGAACTTAATTTGCTTGAGAATCTAGTTATAAAATTTGATGACGGCCAAGTGTTTTCTGCAGAATTCTCCCAGGGCCAGAGGAGTAGAAAGTTAGACTTAGGAGAGCAAATGTATAGGTGTTGGGTAGATTTGGCCTCAGTTTTTCATCCTTCACCCTTTCCATGCCTCTTGTCACGTGACTTTGCAGATCCTCTCCAAAAGGGGAAAAGCGTTTTTTCCTACCCTTTGACTTTGAGTTTGGCCATCCAATGTACTTGGGCCAAAGGAACATTCACGTATGTGATGTAAATAAAGGCTTAAAAAACATTTGCTCGGCCAGGCGCGGTGGCTCACGCCTGTAATCCTAGCACTCTGGGAGGCCAAGGCGGGCGGATTGTTCAAGGTCAGGAGTTCAAAACCAGCCTGAGCAAGAGCGAGAACTCGTCTCTACTATAAATAGAAAGAAATTAATTGGCCAACTAAAAATATAAGAAAAAATTAGCCGGGCATGGTGGCACATGCCTGTGGTCCCAGCTACTTGGGAGGCTGAGGCAGTAGGATTGCTTGAGCCCAGGAGTTTGAGGTTGCTGTGAGCTAGGCTGACGCCACAGCACTCACTCTAGCCCGGGCAACAGAGTGAGACTCTGTCTCAAAAAAAAAAAAAAAAAAAAAAATAGTTTCAATGGCTAAAATTAATGATACTTAAGGTTCATCTTAATAAATTAGAAAAAGAGCAATAAAATTAATTGGATCTACAGAGAAAGAGAGAGAGCAAATATGAAAGAAAGGAGAAAAGATAAATAAAATCAAAACTTCATTTTTTGAAAAGACCAATTAAAAAGATAACCCTTTATAGGGAAAAAGAAAAAAATTCAGATTAAGAATGAGCAATAAGACATAACCACAGATACAAAAGAGGACAAAATAATCATAAAAGAATATTTTGTGCAAATTGATTATGAGAAATTTTAATTTCTTAGCAAAATTCCAATAGAAAATTTGATTAGAGCAATTACAATGGAAGAACTGGGTAAGATGATTTAAGGTCCTCCGTTAGGATGCAATTTTCAATACAACAAAGCACAACAAATTTTAGGGCTAAAGAGTGCACAGAGGCTTTGGGGTGACTCCAAAGTGAACCACTCCAGAAAAGTAGTGACCCCAATACTCTTCTCCTAAATGCTGTGTAAATCCAATATTGGGATAATTGGGCCCAAGATTGCAGGATCATATTTAATCTTACTGTGAGCCCTGGATTCCGGAGTTAGCTCTGGGACAGATTAATTGAGAGATGCTGAGAAGACAGCAATCTATGAGGATGTTGACTTTCTTTGGAATCAGTATTCAGGAAAGGTTATTAATAAGCTTCAGGTAAATCCAGAAGGCTGAGCCCTCTTGGTTCCAAGGTCTCACTTGAAAATTCTAACAGTTTCTCAAGATGTGCAAAATCCTCAAATCTAGCCTTGTCAAACTCTGCATTCCTGAGCTATTGTTGGTATTGGCCATTTCTCGAGAAAGTGTCAACATCATGTTCATATGATTACTGCTCAGATGGAAATGTTTAAAAACTCATGAAAGGAGAAATTAATGATAATGCAGTCTCCAAGGTCAGAGTCATACATTTCAGTAAAATTTACCTCCTTCCAAAACAAAAAATGACATTGAACCACAGTTTCTGGTGGGGTGGGGTGGGGGAGTAAATTAACGAACATACTCAGCAGAAGGAGCTGCAGAGATTATGTATGATGGGGGAATGTTTTCTTCTTGACCACAATCTCACCATCGAACTATGAAATTTGTATTATTGGATATTGCAGCCGAGTGAGATCTTGCAGCCGAGAATCCAGTTAAGCTGTGCCCAAAGTCCTGACCCACAGAAAGTGGGAGAGGATAAATATGTGTATCTTTTTAAGCTGTTGAATTTGTGGTAAGTTGTTATGCAGCAATGTAAAACTCATACCCACCCCTGTAGCTCTCTCTCCACACTGTTCTCGCTGCCTGTCCAGCCTCCCCTTTCTCTCCCCTTCCCTCCAGATGGGTAATTTCTACCAACTTTTAAAGCCCTGTTCAAACATCATCTCTTCCAAGAACCTTCTCGTAACTCTCTTCCAGCCCTCTCCTTAGCTTCCGTAATACCTGTGGATATCTATTATCATACCTATTTATTATACATGTATTTGAATCACCATCGCTTTAGACATTTGTCCCCATCTGCACTGACGTGTGTCTCTTTAAACAAGGAACTATGTCTTTGTCATCTTTCTATTCTCAAAGTCAAGCACAATGCCTGATGCATAGTAAACACTCAATAAATGTTTGTGTGGTGCATGTGCATTTAAGCCCCAAAATTCCTTATTTTGACTAAATCAATGTAATTATCAACTTTAAGCCCCCACGTCACCAAGCTGACAGAAAATGTACCCTCAGTCCTTTCTCAGTTTTCGTTCCCTCTTCCCAGGGTCATCTCAAAAGTGCAGGATCTCCCACTGTGCCAAAGTGCTATGTGTAGGGGCTCAGTCACTTCTCTGCCCTGGTGGCTGCTAAGATAGCCACTGTCTCTGCTACACAGCTTCTCTTGGCACTTCTTCAGCAGGCTTGGGACATAGGAATTAGATGTATCACCCAACCATTCTGCTCTGAAGACTTGTCTCGTCCTAGGGGCCCTTACAGAGAGCAGAGCCCAGATCCCGGCTAAGCCAGGCACATGGTCTTCTCTCACCTCTTTCCCTCCCGTAGCTAAGGGCCATATCCTCATCTAGAGGTGGGGCCACTTCTCCAAGACATGCCGTCTAGATACTCCAATCCCTTTTGCCTTTTTACCTCCTCAGCAAACCCTGTAAATTTCTAAGGGCTTAGCCTTTTAGACAGAAAAAGCCAGAAGTCCATACCAGCTTCCTCTGCTTTCAGCCCTAAGGGGAATCTTCTCTGGGCCAACAGAGTACAGGTCACCTACCTGCTTGAATAGGAGGAAAGCAAAGGAAGGAAATTGCATAAATACGCATCTCAAACTAGCAACCAGTCTCTCTTTGGGGTTGATTATGTTAATTAACTGATTGACTAAATGAGAGACGGAATGATAAAAATGCAAAAGTATCTAGGCTGAGAGAGTGTAAGTAATCAATAGAGTACTAATCATTCGTCCTAGAAGAATCACTGGTGGCAAACAGATCAATTCCTCTCCCAAACGTAGGAGGAAGAGCAGGAATAACATAGGCAGATGAACTCCGCAGATAATTTGGAAGCCTTCAGTGTAGGTCATCAGTTTTAACCTATTTCCATTTCATATCTTTCTCTAAAGCTACTACAGACTGATGTAAATTTCACCCTCTATGGGACACTTTCTAGGCCCCCTTGACTTGAGCTCACCTAAGGTGACAGTTCTAGTACACCTCCACTTCCCATCTCAAGAGTCAGGGCTCCCTGCTGCTCTGCCCTGAGCCTTCCCCTAAGCCTCAAGGACCACCCCAGGTGTCAAGTGGAGTTAACACTCCCTCACTCCCTGGGAAATCCTCTACCAATGGGTCACAGGGATTGGTGGATAAATGTCCCAGGCTCCTGACATTCAGAAGGACAATTCTGAGGTACATTCCACATGGTTCTTCAGGGGTCCCCAGGGAACTGAGGCTTGGTTGCCCACAGTGGCCATCAGCAAATTTGCATACTCTTTATTGGTTTTTTCCTCCTCCATCTCACTTCCCAACAATGTCTTCCAGGAATCACAAGACAACCCTCTGTTCAGAGCACCTTTTCTGGAGGTGGTGCCAACGAGGAGTCACATGCCCAAAAGGCAAGTACCAGACTGAGCAGAGAGGATGGCGAGGTGAAGTAGCACAGATAACCAAAGTGAGAAAACTGGGTAATGACCTACAGAGCCGCCCCAGTGACGGGGCTGTAAATTGGCCTGTAAGGGTTCATCTGTGCAACGTCTGGGCCAAGTTCAAGAGGAGGAGCATACTGCCTCCAGGACCAGAGTACTGACAGACCGCTGACCGGGCATGCTCGGGGAGAGAGTGAGCTCAGGCTGTGATGCATGGCCGCACCGTGACCTCACCTCAGCTCTCAAAGTGGGGCAGCACAGGAGAGTGCTGAGGCAGCGCTCTGGGGAAAGGAACGATGCCAGCGTGATCTGAGAGGTGTAAGCAGTAAGGCTGCTGGGAAAGATTAGAGCATCTAGAGTAGGTCAATGAGGTCACAGTGAAGGAAGGGGGAGAGGGAAGGATGAAGTCAGGCATGTCCAGAGCCCCTCCAGAGTGCTCAGCACCGGGCTAGGAGCCGGACTTATGCAACCTGGGTTTCCCAGACCACACCAACTGAGGGTTTTAAATGGGCACCTACATTTAACCTGATCTTGCCCCATCTGCCCTTGCAGGAGTTCCAGCCCCTGGCAAAGGCCTCCAAATTACTTCAATAGGCCCCGTGGGTCAAACACATGCTTGGCAACAAGCCCTGGCTTTCACCTCATAGCAACTGCCATTTCATCCTCTCTTGCTCTAACCGCTGTGCCAAAAAAGCCTGTAAAGCTATGGGAAGATAAAGGCAGCACACTTGGCCATGGCTTCTGGGGTC
This sequence comes from Lepilemur ruficaudatus, assembly GCA_963574885.1. Taxonomy (NCBI): domain Eukaryota; kingdom Metazoa; phylum Chordata; class Mammalia; order Primates; family Lepilemuridae; genus Lepilemur; species Lepilemur ruficaudatus. The sequence continues at coordinate 25,805 of CAUYRT010021473.1, read as the reverse complement.
CACCATCACGCTGCCTTCCACCAAGCCCAACCTGCACTGCGGCAGGTTCCGCTCAGTCCCAGTACTTCTGTAAGCACCGCCATCCCCAGCACACCTAGCAAGTATCACCGCCTCTATCAGAGACTGCTTCCGCCTCCTCCTTAGGGTACAGCACTACTCTTGGGGGGCACTATGAACTCCTCTGCTGGAGACCAGCCCCCCATGGAATCACTGTCATTTCCACTGCCTCTGCAGTGTCCTGGTGTCCTCAAGGCATCACAGCATGGTGGTGGCCAGATCAAAAGAGAAAGCATTCCTTTCTCCATTCATTATTTTCCATTTTGTTGGTGGTATAAGAAAAATAATAGTGGTAAATACATATTAAGTTTGTAATTTAAGCCAATGGGCTAATCACACAGTAATGGCCCCCTCAGAAGGGACCATATCCTAATCCCCAGACTCTGAGAACACTGTTAGCTTACATCACAAAATAGAATTCACTGATGTGATTTTTGAGGTGGGGAGATTGTCCTGGAATGTCTGGGCAGGCCCAGTGTAATTCAAAGAATACTTATAAGTGAAATATAAAGGCAAGAGGACAAGAATCAGAGAGAGATCTGAAGATGCTATATTACTGGCTTTAAGTTTCAGATTTCCAACCTCCAGATTTCCAACCTCCAAAACTATAAGATACTAAATGTGTGTTGTTTTGAACCACTGAGTTTGCAGTAATGTGTTATAGTAGCCACAGGAAACTAATCCTGCCAAGTTCTGGGCCAAGTACTTTACATATATTATCCCACTGAATCCTCTGAGCTACCCGATGAGGGAAGTAGCACTATTAACATCCCTTTGTAAGAGAGTAACTGAGTCCAGGAAGGTGGGTTAATTGCCCACAGTCTCACAGCTGTCACGGAGCAGAACCCACACCCAGGCCATCTCAATGCAGAGGCTGTCACTTAACCACTACATGCCATGGCCTCCAAATCAAGCAAGGGTTGTGTCTGGTATTTTGTAGCATTTTCAGTGAAAAGTGGTAGCCGGAGCCCACCAGGGCCTAGCCTGCGGAGTCTCAAAGGGTGTGCTTCGCCAGGCCAGGGTGAAAAGCAGGGCATTCAGTCCTTCTCTGTTCCCACTGGTCTTCGAATGTCCCACCTCCACCCCAGTCCAGCTAAAGCCCTATAAATAAACCTGGGGCTGTCCCTGCTGTCCCTACCTTCACCCTTATCCATCTCATCTCCACCAGTCACATGTAACACGTGGAGTTCTTTGTTAAAGAGTCTAACAGATCTCAGAGCGGGAAGAGCAAACATTGGGGCTTGACTGAACTTGCTCTTCCTTTTGGAGCCCTCAGGGGGCCTCATAGCCTGCGACGTCCTGAAGTGGGGGCCCAGTGCTGCTGTTCCCTCTCTCCCGACCTCTGGCCAACCCCACCATCCTTCTGTGCAACCCTCCTCTCCCAAGTCCCCGTGTGTCTAGTGCCCTGCTCCTTTCTTGCTATCATCTTGCAAAAGGGGTGTGGACAGGGCTTTCCTCTGCTCAATCACTGCTGAACTGGAGAGGACATCCATAAGCTCTGGCCACCGGGTGAGGATAAGATGTTGGGTGCTGAATTTCAGTCCAGTCTCTCCACCAGGAGAGGCTGTGGTTGATTTCCTTACTTGCTTAGCTTACCAAAGAGTATAATTACTCTTAGATTCAGCCCTGTCTAGCCTGATAGGAGGGAGCTCATTCATCCTGACAGCAGGGCTGTGACAACTGTGGGTAAATCACCCTTTAGTCCTTGGACGGAGGCACTGGCCCAGGTCCGATATGGCAGAAGGGCCAGACCAACTGCAATGGATGGTCCTTAGACATGCTGGAGAAATGACTGGATACTACCTTTGATTCTATAGGAGAGGGGCGAGTGGCATGCAGGAAGGAAGTTTTGCAGTTATCCTAACTCACCCTCCCTCTAGGAGGCTGTCAGGGAGACAGCTGAGCTGCAAACACCATGCTGCCCTCAGACTGGCCCTCAGCCTTGGGCCAGATTCCTCTTGCCCTGGGACCGTGTTCTCTCTGGGAATGCACCTTATCTCCTCAACAAACACCAGATGCTTTGAGCAGTCAGCAAATCTTTGAAGTTTCTTGCAAAGATCGTTAACCCTACACTTCCTGGAAGATAGAGAAATGAATCTTTTTTGTGATTATTGCTGCATTGGTGGTGACTGTTGTTTTTGACCACGGTGATGGTCCTCTGGGTTCTGTTCCCAGGGTTACTAATGTTCTTGCACTAAGCAGCCATGAGGGGTACACATGTGTGAGTGTGTTTATGTGTGTGACCTGCCTCCCAACAACTCTGTGGGTCATCCTTAACCTTGGCCTACTGTCTAGACCTCCCACATGGGGGCTGGATATCCTACAGCCACCCTTACTCCTTAGCCAGTGGAGCCATTGTCCTAGCCAAGCTTCTCTCAAGTTCTGGGGGAACTCTTGGGGGCCCTTGGGTGAGGAGGAAGGAAGAGGTTGCCCTCTTGAACTCAAAGGCCGTAGTCTGAGCCCGAGGCCATGTGGGTTGGCCACAGAGTCTCTGCCTCCACCACCTCCCCTTCTTTCCCCTGGGTCCTCAGTGTCCTCTGATTAGCCTCCTCCCTGAAAATCACCCAGCCGTCTCCACCCACCAGCTCTGACCCTTCCTGCCAAGCCAAGGACAGGGCAGACCGGGGGCGGGTCAGTGCCTGATCAAGAACTTGGGATCCAGAGGGTGTACCTGAGTTCCAGGTTGGCAGGAGGGGCATGGCTGGAACCAGGTAGACTGAGCAGACAATGGGGTGGGACAGAAGACCAGGAAAGTCAAAGGGGACCAGCAGGGAGGTGGGACACAGGGGAAGGGGGCTGCTCCATGCCAGACGCTAAGTGCTGATGCCAGGAACAGCTTCTCGCACTCAAGCCTAAACTTGAGAGCACAGTGGGTTTATTCTCAGCTACTACACTTGGCCCCCAAAGTTACCTCAGATACTCCTAACTTACCCCAGATCCTGCTCCCTTGCTTAGGTGTGATTTGGGGGATTTATGTGGTATCTTTTCCTAGGTGTGATTCTTATACACCCCATCGTGGTGGGAGACTGTATAGGTTTTCTGTGGCTGCTGTAACAAATTACCACAAATGTGGTGGCTTAAAACAACACACATTTACTCACCATCAGTTCTGGAGGCGGAAGTCAGACCCATCAGTCTCACTGGCCGGACATCAAGATGTCAGCAGGGCCTCAGTCTCTCCAGAGGCTGGAGGGGAGAATGTTCCTCTGGCTTCTCTAACTTCCTGAGGCTGCTGCGTTCCCGGCACTCCTCGACTCAAGGTCCCTTCCTCGGTCTTCAAAGGCAGTAGTGCAGCATCTTCACCTCTCCTGCTGCTGCCACCATTGTCACATTGCCTTCTTCCTCTTCTTCCTCTTCCAGTAACCCTCTGCCTCCTTACGAAGACTCTTGTGATTGTGTTTGGGGCCCTCTCAGATATTCCAGGGCAATCTCGACATCTCAAGATCCTAAATGCAATTATATCTGCACAGAACCTTCTTCCATATAAGGTGACATTCCCAGGCTGCAGAGATTAGGATTTGCTCATCTTTAGGGGCTGCTATTCAACTGCCACAGAGATTTCCCCACACCCCTCTCAGGCCTGGAGAAGGGATCAGATTCATGAGAGGATAAACTCATAAACAGCAGGATTCAAACTTGTGTCTTTTTGGCCTTTGCAGCCTGAGATTTCCTGACTCCATCACATTGCCTCTCATGAAATAGCTGCGAACTTGTATATCTAGAGGGTTACAGACTTACCCAGGATCCCCAAAATGGAAATAGGTTCTTAAGCTCCAGAGCCTGCTGCCTGCCCAGGGTGACAGGCACCCCTGCAAATCCTCCTATGGCCACAGCCCTCTGCCAGCTTCCAGAGCACAGACTAAGTCATGCCAAACTCCCACAGCTGGGGTGGAGAGAGTGGGTGGGCAGCAGAGCTTCATCGTGACCTTAAAAACACAACTGGTGTCACTTATCCTACAAGGAGTGGGTCAGGAGCATTGTTTTCATGGAGGCAAGAGAGCACATTTATTACATTATAAAAATACCTGTGTTGGCTAAATGCTAAGTCAAATAATACCACAGCCACAGCTCTGCCCTTTCTGTGTGTCATCACATGTAAATCATAATTTCATTAATCACACATGCATCCTATTTATCCCTTTGAGTCCTTCCCAGAGCAGCAATATTTTGCGGTCTGTGTGAGCAAGGCAAATACAAGCAGTGTCTACCTCACAGCCACTCGCAATTTCCAGTAAATATAAATTCCCATGTATTTTAGGAGCTTTTTTCTGCTGCTATTGTTGTTATACAAAGACGACACAGCTTGACTCATAAATGCTATTACCTTAGATGAATCTGCAAGCAATGCAGAGAAATGTTGGCAATAATGTTCCATTTCGAAGGGATTTTTTTCTTTTCCCATCAGACAGGTGTACTTAGCTTTATAGGCGAAGCTTTCCTAAAGAGTTGGCTATACTGCATATTTTGTAAAGCAAATCTCATTTTAACATTGATTTCCATTATGTCAGAGATGGTCTCCCAAATCCTTTGCTGTTATTGTTTAGTTGTGATGATGGTGCAAACAAGGAGAGAGGAAAAGAGTGAGTTTCTTAAGGGCCAGCTGCCCACCTGGAAAGGACAGTCTCACAGAGGGGAGCTTCAAACCACAGAACATGTCCAAACCACTCCTGTGAAATGACCCAAGGCCCATTCCAGCTCAGACAGCCTTCGAGTCCTCCATTCTTCTGTGACTTTGACAGTGGGGCAGAGGGGAGGGAGACATGTCATGGAGAGATACAATACTAAGGCACATTTTTGCTTGTGTGGGAGCTGGGGATGGCTCAGAGGGGGCAGAAAGACATGCAGGGTGCTGTGAATGATAGTGACTTAAATTTAAGCATGTCACTTAAATTTAAGGAATTTAAATTCCTTAAATTAAGGAGGCAGAGGGGTGCATGAAAGCACGTGGGGTTTGGTAATGGACTCGATGGAGAGCAAATGCAGGTTTCATTCTGGCCTAATCTGCTCATACTCAGGCAAGTCGGGTGCATTTCTGAGCCTGTTTCCCCAGGTGTAAAAGAGTAAAAATACCTACCTGGCAGGTGATTGTGAGGATCAGAAACAATCTAGAATAAGGGTCAATGAACTTTTTCTGTAAAGGTCAGAAAATAAATATTTTAGGCTTTGAGGGATATACGGTCTCTGTCACCACTAAACTATGTCATTGCAGCACAAAAGCAGCCACAGGCAATACACAAATCAATGAGAGGAGATGTGTTCCAGTAAAACTTTATTCATAAAAACAGGCAGCAGGCTGGATGTGAATCATGGGCCACAGTTTGCCGACCTCCCTCCCCATCTAGAACGTGCCTAGTTCATAGCCTGGGTGGGGTGCTGGTTCTGGGCCTGTGTGTCCTCAGACCCATTCCCCGTCCTCCCATGCACCTCTCTGGATCACAGGGGGTTGACCCTTGCAGACTACAACTCCCACCCTCCTTTGCTAGCTGACTTCAGGATGGATTTAGCCAATGGGAGGCACGAGTGGGAGTTGGGAGAGGGGCAGCTCTCTGCTCTGCCAGCAAATCCTGCGGGGTGGCCTGGTGTCAGGACCCCAGTAGCACCATTCCTTGTTTTTCCTCCACCAGCTGGGGGTGGCAGTGGCTAATCTCTGGGCCTCCTCAAGGCGCCTGCTGGCTGCCGAGCTCCTCTGGCTTCTTTGTGACTAGTTCTCCAGATTCGATTACACCTATCAAACTATTTGGCTTGAGCTCATTGCTTATCCTGACTGGACCCTGACTAACTGTTAGTTCTCCATAAAGGGCTGATGTTCTTAATTTATTCATCTTAACACTCTGGATGGATATTTTTAATTTTAGGAGGTCACATTTCTGCATAATAAATGTCTATAAATAGGTTCTTATATAATTCCTATAAGGAGAAATGCAGAGCCTTAGTCATTTAGTCAACAAGCATATAATGAGCACCTACTGTGTGCCAGTAGCTGTTCTAGGCCCTGGGAACACAATAGTGAACCCATAATTATACATTCTAATGAACTAGTTGATGACTTTATCCATCAGGCACCAATCCCAACCCTTCATATTACACATGGGGGAACAACGACCTGAAAGACAATCATAGCTAATGTTTATCGAGAATGCCATTTTTTCCAGGCTCTCATCTAATCATTTTGCATGAATTCACTCATTCAACTCTCATAACGGCCCAATAAAAAGGCAGTGTTATTATCCTGATTTTACAGACATAAAACTAAAGCACAGAAGTAAAATAACTTGTCCAAAAACATATAGCTCATAAGTTGGTGGAGCTGGGATTTGTTCCCAGGCAGTCTGGGTCTGTATCTCAAGCTCCTAATCACACCAAAAGAGTGAATGATGTGTTCAAGGCCATGGTTAGTGGCACAGTCATGACAAGCACCAGGTTCTCAAGTTCTAATTACATGTCCCAGCCATTAGAGAATTGGCATTCACTGATATAATCACTAAGACAGCAGCCATCCCTCTAGAAGAAATAACAAAAAGTCATTATGTGTCTCTTTATAGCCTTTAATATGACCATAGAAAACTGTAAAAAGTCAATAAGGAAACTGCTACATCAGCAATCAACTTTTAAAAAGTCCAAAAGCTAACAAACAAGGAAAATCATGAAATCAGAATTTAGTAGGTGGAAGATCATCAGGACAGACAAAAGCGAACCTGTCCTGGTTGAGATGTGTGGAATATGCTAGAAGGCCCCTCTCCCTGCCCCATCTCCACTGCCCAGTGGCCCCCTGTGCAAACTCCCAGGAGCCCAGTTTTAAAGCCATCATGCTAGTTCACCCCAGCCTCTCTGAACCCCTGAGAGGTGACGAGGCTAGCGCGTGGTCATTCAGGGGTCGCCGCAGAGTCACGGTCAGAGCCCAGCTGCAAGTCCCTCACTGCCTGCTCTGTTGACGTGGTTTTCCCGGAGCTGTGAACTGTGTGCATGTTTTTGAGCCCAGCCACCTGGGTAGCAATAAAAGAAGTCAGATGCCCAGCAAGGGGAGGACAAACGGAGCAGAGCCTTGGCACACTTGAAGGAGCAGGCCTCATTTCTGAGGTCTCGGCTCCGTGGTCAAGGCTGCGTTGAGATAGACAGAGAAGAAAACAGCTCTCTGATCTACTTGGGGTAGCACTCGAAACTGCTCAGCAAGAAGCATTTCCCAAGATATCAAAAGCCCTGAGCTCCTAAGACTACTGAGAGTTGTACAAGTTGTCAATGCAAATCTGTGTCTCCCGGCTGGCTGCTCGCAGCTGTTTTTATGGCGTAACAGCGGGCTCCGACAGCGTTAGAGCCCGGAATCAGAGGGGATCCGCGGGCCCACACTGCAGTGGCTTTTACACATTATGCTTTTCTCTGAGGCTTTCCCTTAATGTAACTGACAACCTCTAGCTGCCATTTAGACTTCGTGGGGGTTCCCAGATCTCAGCATGGAAAGGAAAAGCCCTGGAACCCCAAGCTTTGAGACAGCTCTCTTAGTCTAGGTGACCAAAGACTCAGACACAAATCCCTGATTGGTAAGCAGAGGAGGGCTGGATACAGGCAGCAGGGTGGTAACCTTGCCCGGGAATCTTTATCTGGCGATACACAGTCCAGTTTAATGACTACAGCAAGATCACTGAAGGTCACTATCATTAACCAAAGGGGTTTCACCTCCAAAATCACCAGCCAGGTTTCACATTTGCAAATGCTCTCCATCTCTGTTCTGATATCCTCTCCTCTGAATTTACTCACTGCAGACACTAAAGTGAGGGCCATTATTCCTCTTAAGGCTCCTTTTCTCTGAATGGTTTATTTTCTTTGCAATTAAGTGCTGGTTGAAAACTCAGGACTTGAGCTTGAATTACCATCAAGCCAAGTCTTATAAAGACATAAGGGACTGACAGTTTTCCATTTATGGATTAGACACTGGTTATTTTTCTGGCTCTTAACAGCTTTTCAATCTAGCTTGTCATTCCAATGTTCTTCCCATTCCAAGATGACAGTGCAAATTGGATATAGACTGTGCACTTACAGCTGCCCTTCCAGAAACTCTGAGTACCTAATGGTTTGTGAGGTTATTGGCTTGGTTTTTTTTTTTTTTTCTTGTAAGTTCTTTTTTAAAATTCCAGGAAATTGGTTAAGTTCGTGTCTTAAAGAGAAAATAAGTCAATGTCCTTAATTGTTCACTTTTCTTTTAGGGTGTCCTCCCATGGGAATGGGCAGCATCTGATTCATCCAAGGGTCTGACATCGTCCACCTTCCTCTGATGTTTCAAATGCCCCCACTTTCTTTTGTGAAGCCCTGATGCAGTCACAAGCCTGCCTTGGGGGAGCCATCCAGCCCCACCCTCAATGCCTCCTGTTCGTCATTCGCTCCCAGGTTCTCCCTTCTTAAAAGATACACACAAAAATTAGCAGTGGTCATCTATAATTGGTGAAATTTGGAAAATATTTTAATTTCTTTATCCTTTACTTATTTTTCTAATTCTATCATTATTTCCCTTAGAATAAAGGAACCACTATCCTTATTTGTGTGACCATCACTCCTTTGCATTTTGTTCTAATTTTACCACCTACTTCTACATCCCTAAGCAAGAAGTTGTTTAGCGTTGCCAGTTTTAAAATTGTGTATAAATTAATCATACATTGTTTTTAAGTTTATTAAATAAAGGACAAAACTGTGATGCTTCAGACAAAGCTGTCTTGAATTACGCTATTCAATGTAATAGCCACCCACCACATGAGACTGTTGAGTACTTGAAATGTGTCCCGTCCAAATTGGGATCAAATTGAAATGCGCTGGAAGAGCAAAATGCACACCAGATTTTGAAGACATACTTTAGTATGAGAAAAGGAATGTAAAATAGCTCATTAATACTTTTATACCAATGATATGTTGAAATGATGATATTTAGATATATTGTTTTCAATTAAATACACCATTAAAATTAGTTTCAGCTGTTCTTTATTTTTAAATGTGGATCCTACAAAATTTTAAATTATATCTGTGGCTCATATTATATCCCTATTGGATAGTTCTGGTCTGTAACCTTTCTGAATTCTTTGCATTCAAAATTCCCACAAAACTGCAATTCTAAATATTATTTAAGAATTACTGGAGATCTATTACACACCAATTATTTTGCTGGGTGTTTTTTTCCATTTTGACTAACTCCTCTTAGTCTAACTCCTCCTATTGCAAAGCTCCCTGCACATCCCTATATTTCTCTCTTACAACTCCCGACCCACCAGTCAAAATGAACATTGCGCCAATTTCTCAATGCTCTTGGGAAACGGTCAGTGTCTTCACCTGCTGATTCCTCAGAACTTCCCTTCTTTCCTGGCACCTCTCTTCTGCCCACACTGCCCCTGCATTCCTGCACCTTGGGCTTTGCTCTCCTGCCCTCACCCCATTCTCTCATCAAAACCATGCCAAGGCATTGGCTCATGGTGCCAGACCATGATGGAATCAACACACTGACATCACCGTTCCAACAAGACCTTCTTTTCTCCGTACAATAAAAGGCTTTACATCTTAAAGCAAAACAAAACAAAAAAACCTCATTGTCATTTCTGTTCTCTAACAAGTTCTATTTTTTTCCCTGAGGAAATTCATCTTCATTTTTGTAAGTTGTTTCTGTTCTTTGTATTCACATGTGCATAGAAGATTTATACTGTGTTAAATCAAGAAGTGATTTCAGGCTCATCTCAACTCATCCTGCCATTTTATGAAAGAAGAAACTGAGGCTGAAAAAGATTGAACCATTTGCTTAACCCACATGAGAGCAACAGTCCTTAGAAAGCACTTATCTTCAAAGCCATCTTATAAAAATCTGATTCAGAAAAGAAGCAAAAATGAAGACAAATTGTCAACCAAAACTAAGGCTTTTGAGGCAGAAATAATTTGATAAAGGTTTATCAATAGCCATATTTGAGGACTGACTCAAGAAGACACACCAACAAAGTTGGGCAGGTTCCAAAGTCTTTTACAAACTGCAAAGCTTTTATAAGAAAATTTAGGAGAAGGGAGGGGGACCTCTCATATTGGAGTTGTCTCTTTTCATTGGAGGATACAATACAGAGGTTACAGTCATTGGCTGCAAATGAAACACAGAGGCTAAAATGTTTTGCACACAAGACAATCAGTAAATTTCGTGATTCAGAAACACATCTGCAAAATTTTATCATTTAGGAACAAATCAGTGTCCCTTTCAATGTTAGTAGGTCATGTGTGAGGAGCTCACGATAAGATCTGAGGAACTGACAATAAGATTCTTTACCCAGGGACAGGATGTTACCATGAATCATAGACCTTCCCCAGGCGGTTAGTTTGGCAGCTTGCCAAATGTGGCCTGTAGGTTATCAAAATGAAAAATGATCCATCCATTCCATCATATGCCTGACTCAAATACTGCTTGTTCAGATGTAATGAAGTGTTTTCATTTATTTAAAAGTGTTCAGATTCTATTTACCCATGATCAATTGTGAAGCCTTTGTGATGGGCTTAGAATGATCCACTATATTGGGGTTTTCCTTATCATTAGCACATGGGAATTGGGGATTAAGAAATTAAGCTCAAATTACCCTCAGAACATAATGAGGCTCGAGCTAAAATCTCAATTCTCTGGCCTCTACCTCAATCTGCCTTGCCCCTATAACATCTGCAGAACAATTCTCACCATCACTGTGGGAAGATCTACAGTTTGATTTGGAGATTACATAATGTTAAAACTGCCGTATCATCATCAAACCATCAGAAAATCCTTATGTTGGAGAAAAACTCAGGAATCTTCTAACTCAACCTGCACTCAATTCTATGAACCTCCTTATAGCAATCTGGGAAGCATTATCCAATTTCCATAGCCAAGGTCCAGTTATACGGAGCTGACTGCCACGCAAAACAGGTTGTTCTCTTTCTAGCAAGAGACAGAGAATCTTTCTTCGTGGCTCTGAAATCTTAATGCAATATACGGGAATCTCTCCCTGGTTATGTGTTAATATGTGCCTTCAGGGAACATATTTCTCCTCCCTGCAGCCCAGAGCCCTCAACTGTGAAGGAAGATTTTGTACCCAGTGATTGCCAGGTTCCCTCAGTGATATTTTTCTAGCAATAAGAAGCTGATTATTTGGTTCCTCTTATCTAAGTCTCACTTTCCTCATCAGCAAAACCAGAACAATAGTAGTACTTACCTAGTGTATGATGCTAAGTGTAATACAGGACCCTTACTATTTCAGACAAGCACACTGGTTTGCGCAAAGACCACCAATAGCCCCTGAGGGCATACTGTGCTCATTTTAATGTAGACTTATAAACTCAGTAGTTGTTACTTCAGAAAAGTGTCCTGAATTTATAGTTTTATTTCCTTAAATTGGGTCTTCTCTCAATTTCTTCTCTTCCTAGTTAGCTTAGTTTCCAGGGGCAATGTGAGCAGTGGAATCCCAGCTCACGGATACTCTTTCTCAGTTCTCCATCCCAATTACTTCTCTGCCCAGTAGCCAGATATCCAGAAGTTTTCTCATCAGACCCAATGCAAGTGAAGACAGGATCATAACTCATCCTCTTGCTCACTTTGGAGACACTGCCTCAACTTCTGTCAAGCCTGGAATCCTATTATAATCCAAGATAATTTTCTACCCCATCCAAGCCTCCAACTGTTCTGTCCAATATGGCAGCCACCAGCCACAGGGGGGCTACTGAGCTCGTTAAGTGTGGCTAATCCAAATTGAGATGTGCTGAAAGTATAAAATATACCCCAGATTTCAAAAGGTAAGTGCAAAAATAAAAAAACAGATGTAAAACATCTCATTAAAATTTTTATACTGATTACATTGTGAAATCATAAAAATTTAGGTATATTAGGTTAAAATATATTAAAATTAATTTTATTTATTTATTTTACATTTTTAATGTGTCTGCCAGAAAAACATTAAATCACACATGTGGCTTGCATTATATTTCCATGGGATAGTGCTACATTTGCAATGATCAGCTTTTGTTGCCTTCTACTCTGGAGTAATGTCACAGAACCTTCCTTTTAAACTACTGCAACCAGTAAATGGAGCAAATGAACATCTTAGATGTAAGAATGAAACAGCTTTATTTTGTTTTCACCTTCTCTGTTAACTTACTCAGTGGGGCTGGTTTTCCCTCTGCCCCTGGATGAAGACTTGACTTCTGTTCACTCTTAGTTATTAGAAAACCTTAGAGTCATTTGAGTCACAAAGCAGACTCATTTTGTACTTAGAATTCCAAACACACAAACTAGTAAAAGCTTCCAACTTCATTCAAAGTTTCTGGAACTTACCCTCTCCCACCTAGAATATGCTATTAAAAAAACAAAGAAAGAAAGAAAAAGAAAAAGAAAGGAAAGAAGGAAGCCCACCATAGTGAGCAAGGAGGTGGTGCTGTCACCTTTTTCTAGCTTCCCAGCCTCTTTCCCAACTTGCTAACCACGGTTTCTCCTGCTCCAGCATTGCGGTGCAGGCAGGAGGGTGGCCCAGTCCTGCTGAAAGCAGGCTGTGGACTTTTAAAGCTGACTCTTCCTCTCACAGAGCTCTTTTGGAAGCTTCCTCTTTGCTGGGAATGACTCACCTGAAATTCCTTTAATGTTGTTCATGTCTTCTCCTCCAAGTTTTTGGTTACTCTTTCTGCAGTCCCAAGGAATCCACTGGGATACTTTTATCTTCTCTTTAATGAGGCTTCTTCACTTTTTTCTTAAAAGCAATTTTTATTGAAGTATAACAAAATCATGGTAGGTGCTTAATGAAGGAGTAAACTGCCCGAATTCCCGAGCATTTTTCTGGCTCACAAGGTAGCATCAGTTTTCTTGTCTTCTGAGGAAAATATTCTCTTCTTTCAAATCTCTTTTTAGGATGTTCATTTCTCACAAAACTTTCCATAACTATCTCTCATTGAAAACCTTCTGCCGGGTCTAAAGAGGGGAGGGGAAAAGGGAAGAATCTAAAACAGGAAATAAGAAAAAGTGGAAATAATCTAAAAATAATATTTTTATTTACTTAGGTATTTATTTTATATTCTTTATAATCTTAATTTAATTTTTTATTTTTTTAAATTGACAGATAAAATTATATGTATTTATTGTGTACTTCATGATGTTTCGAAGTATGTATTCATGGTGGAATGGCTAAATCTAGCTAATTAACACATGCAACACCTCACACAGCTATCGTATCTTTTTGTGGTGAGAATATTTAAAATCTACTCTTAACATTTTTCAAGAATAAAATGTGTTGTATTATTAAATATAGTCACCATATTCTACAATACAGATCTTGAACTTATTCCTCCTGTCTAACTGAAACATTATATCATATCCTTTAACAACATCAACCCAACCAACATCTCCCCTCCAAAATCTTATTCATTTTTCACAGCCATGATCATGATCATGGTATATATATGTCAAGTCTGATCTTCCTCACTTTCCATGTTTTAAGTGAATGAATATCACTGTTTCTAAAACTGAGATTACTTATCTTTTTTATTCACCAAATAAGCACTTTTCCCAGAAGACTCATTTAAAACTATCTTATAGCCAAAAGGACTGAAACGTGGGGATTGAGGATAGTTCAAATAGCACTTTGAATTTGCAATAAGCCATTTTTTAACCTAGTAGCGAATTCCCATTATTGTTATCTGGTAGTTTGTTTTCTTAAGCAAAAGAAGACGCCTCACAGTCATCTGCCACTCCATTGACTTGCGTGTTTCTCTAAGACTCGCTGCCGTCCTTGCTTTCTCGGGGCTGTTTCCCAGACAGGACTATCTGCAGAGGCAGCAGAATAGCTGAGCAAACAACGGAGGGGCTGTTCGAGGAGCAGACAGGATGCAGAGCTTGGCGTCTGGTACAGAACAGGGAAAGTGTCATGAGGCTCCTCAGCCTACTCTAGAATCCCACACATGTTCCCTGAAGCTCATGCCCGGAGATTCCCATTGTAACAGGAAACACAGTGGCCGTGCTCGGTCTATGCCAACAGCTCGGCGTGAACGTCTGCTGCAGAAGAATCTACACAGCAAAACTCTGTCCTTGGTCATGGACCCTGGCCAGAGATCGTACGATTGTGTAGTTAGTTAAAACGGCACCAGGACAAAAAGCACAAACGGGTCATACGACCTGTCCTCTCAGTTGGGAAAACAACTCACGTACCAGTCTCACTGACAGTCGGCCATCTCGGGAGGGGACCATCCCGCACCGTGGGGAAGCGTTGCTGGGTCCTTTCAACCATGTTCACACACCTGGCTACTGGGTTTCATCAGATGCAACATCAGGAATATGAAAGGCTAAAAGTATAATAGAAACCAAATAGTCCCTGCAGTTGAGAGGGAGAATGAGGTTTGAAAAGCAGTGCAGAGTTGCTTCTTGTCTAGGCCAGTGGCTTACTGTGGTGTAGAGAAAAGGGGAGCGTCTGTTCCTATTCGTAGGACATAAAACAGGAATCATAAAACCTCAAATCAGCAGCAAAGGACTCGTTGTTAGAAAGGACTACAAATACCCGTGTTTGTTCCTGCAGTTTGTAGAGGAAGCTGTGGTCTTGCCCTTTGATTTCTGTCTTCCCACTACAGTTCCTAAACTCCTGCACGTTAGTCGGAGGGGAAATGAGAGGTCACTTTGCTGCATCCTTGCCCTTTGTCCCCAGATGGATATACTGTGCTTACCTTTGCATATAGTAAACACTTTTAGATCCTCCTCTTCCCGCTCTGACTGCACCTGCTAAACCAGTTTGCATCACATGAGGACAAGTAAGCATTGGGAGACCCTCCCAATTTAGCAAATTTTCCAGTTTATCTCAGCTTATCCCTATACTTCGGTTCTAAAAACAGCTGGTCCAGGAAAACTACACACACACTCTTACCTTGGCCTAAAATCCCCAGGGCAACTGAAAACATTTCCAAGCCCAGCCACCATCTGAGCAAAAGTCATTTTTAAATGAGAACAAACCCCATTTTGTATTATGCTTGACACGATGATGTAATGGCAGATTGTGGGGGAAACTGCCTGACATGCAACAACACATGTGAAATGGAGGTAAAAGAAAAGATTAAATGAAAATATATACTTGAGTGGATTATTAGGAACAGTAACATTTTCAGGAATGAGTCACTTGAGGAAACAGTTGATTTGGCTGGGGACAAACAGTGCCCCTTAGGTATGCCCTGAGAAGATGTGATCAGAGCTTAATTTTAAATCTGAGAATTGTAATAAGAACTTGGTTGCTTAAAATCACTGCCAAAGAGAAGGGAGCAAGCATAAGCCAGCCCCCAGAGGATGAATTACAAAATGTGTGTGTTACCTCGGGGTCAGGAGAAGGGGCAAAGACTAGTTAAATTAGCTAAAGCTAATTTCGACTTGTCTTTCACATGCCTTAGCAATGGAAACCCCTTGATTACAGGGATGTCTGCCACAAAGGGTGCAACAATGAGCTCCTGAGATCAGCATTGACGTGTGGAGCAGAAAGGAGAAAAAAACTCATCTTCCAACTCCATAGAGAGCTCTCTGCCTGCTTAGGCTGTGGTCCCCAACCTCCAGGCTACAGATAGGTACTGGTCCATGGCCTGTCAGGGGCCGGGGCCACACAGCAGGAGGTGAGCAGTGGACAAACTAGGAAGCTTTGTCTGTATTTACCGCCACTTCCCATTGCTCACACCTGTGCATAAGCTCCGCCTCCTGTCAGATCAGCAGCATTAGATTCTCATAGGAGTGTCAACCCTATTGTAAACTGCGCACGTGAGGGATCTAGGTTGTGGCTCCTTATAAGAATCTACTGCCTGATGATCTGAGGTGGAGCTGAGGCAGTGATGCTAGCACCGAGGAGCCACTGCAAAGACAGATTATCATTAGCAGAGAGGTTTGACTGCACAATAAATGCAGTGTGCATGAATCATCCCGAAATCTCCCCACCGCACCCCCACTTCAGTCCATGGAAAAATGTCTTCCATGAAACCTGTCCCTGGTGCCAAAAAGGTTGAGGACCATTGTGCTAAAGGGTTTGGGTGAGATGTTCATAATCCAGTGCTTTTTATCTTAATCTTCCCATTTATACACTGATTTTACATTGCTGGATACAGTGTCTGTTCCTCTCCAATAAATGATATTTTCGCAGAAGAATGACTACACAATAGATGACACAGTTCTCTTTTTGCCTAAGCTGGATCCTAAAATTTGAAACAGCTGATGTTTTCTTTCTTCCTAAAAGAACTGAAAGACAACTTTGGTACTTAAACTTGGTGTTCCACTAAAAGTGTGCTCAGATGGACAAATTTGAACTTTGCAAAAGGTATGCATGGGACGGTCAGGCAGGAATTCATTGCATTTCCTGATGCTGTGCTGAGAAGCAGACCTCAGGGCAGTGCTGCATCCAAGAGACTGTGCTTGAGAACGAAGAATTTGGAGTAAACAACCTCTTAGGTACAGACTCGAGAGCAAGAGAAAGCTATTAAAAGAGTAATTATACCCTTTATATCAGATTCATCCCAAACTAACAAGGGTCTTAATTTTACAAAGTATCATAATCTACAAATAAGTTATATCAGGCATAAACTTCTGAGAGATTAAAATTGGCTGTATTAATCTTCCTTTAAAATATCATTGTTTCTCTGAAATACAAAAGCAAATGCTATGAGTCACAAAAGTATGAAATTTCAAGGTCAATTGATACTGCGTTTCTCAAGGCTTCCAAAGTCCTAAATAAAAACTCCATTATTTTGTGTGTGTTTTAATAACTGCTCCCCTTGCCTGACTACAATTCAATGACCTTCAAATGCAATATTCATTGTTGTAGTTACTTTCATCTTTACCTGAGTGAAGCAGAATCAATGTTCTTGTCCAGCGATTCTAATTAAGCCACTATAGCCAACCCTGCTGAATCTGCAAGCTTTGGATTTATATTGAATTAATGAAAGCTGAAAGGGGTTCCCATATTACAGCCATACTTAATGCATCCTTGTCAAAAGAAAATGTAATTACAATGTTATACGTACATAGTAGGTTGATCAACTTAAGCAGGGTGACAACCATGAATTGATCATGTGAGAGTGTCAATAAAAGTCCTAGTAGCTATCATAAAATGTGCCACTTTTAGATTATTTAATTCCCTTGAACCTAGACGGTTCAGATGATTGGTAAAGAGATATACAGGTAGAGTCACTTATTTTTAGGTCAATGGTTTAAATAGACCTGTAGGTAGCATCAAAAGTGACTGCCCTATATCAGTTTGTTTTTATTAAAAACTCAGATCTCAGATCTTAGTCTAACAATTTAGACATATCTCAGATCTTAGTCTAATAATTTATTTCCATGTGGGAAAATAAAAAAAAATTGATATTTACATTTAACCTTTGGGATGAAAAAAATCTTCTCTGAAAACAAAAATAAGGACTTGATAAGATGGAGTAAACAAAGCAATATTTGTGTCTGCTGTCTGGAGACTTTTCTGATTTAGGCAATAGACAAACCGTAAAGCATTAGCTTTGCTGATCAATTCTAACATTAGTTTTTTACCTGCTGGATTTGATTAGAAGAGGAAAAAAATCCAAGCTTTAAAGTGGTAAGGGGAAAAAAAGAGGTACATCTGGTTACTTAAGTACTATCACCAGTTATCTGTGTAATAATTTCGACTAATGGTTGGCAAACAACTAGCTGTTTTCATCAACAAAAATATTATTATTAATATATATTAATATATTATTAATTTCTTATTTAAGATAGTACAGAAAAGATTTCTTTCTTCCCTCTTCTCCCCTAAACTTAAAAGAAAAACTAGGAAAACCCCTAACTCTGAACAACAATCTATGAAGGGCTGCCAAATGCCCTGGAAGCTGTGCTCAGGGAAGGGAGGGCTCAGAAAGAGAAGCTTGAGCTCTGCAAACCTTGAACTAATACTCATTTCTCCAAACTAGATGGCCTGCCAGAGGGGTAAACCAAGTGCCCTGATTGGAGGGTGTAGGCAAGCAGAGTGAGCTCTCATAGAGAGGGAAGAAAGTTAATTTTGCAAAAAATAGGCTATCGCTGAGGCTGAATTTAGAATAAACCTGGATAACACACAGAGTTGTGGCCTTGGATGAAACATGAAGGTAAGTAAACTTTATTTATTTATTTTTATTATTACATGGCTTTTAATTCTATAATTTCTATTTACAAAGGTCATGTTGTGATTTAATTTTACAACAATATTAGTTACTTCAGTCTCATGTGATTTTAGACTATTGATTTTCTCAAACCATTTTTAATAAGGCTTTCAGGTTCCATTTTACAATTTAGACACTATTTTATCTTTTTCAAATTTCAGAATATTATGGGTATACAAATGTTGTGGTTACATGGATTGCTTTTGTACTGCTTCAGTCAAAGTATGCCCATCACCCAGATGATGTACATTGTACCTGTTAGATATGATTTCACCCATTCCCTACTTCCCCCTCCCACCTGCATGATTTCCATTGAGTTTTACTTCCGTCTGTGTACATGAATGCTTATCAGTTAGTTCCAATTTAATAGTGAGTACATGTGGTGTTTGTTTTTCCATTCTTGCAATAGTTCACTTAGGAGGATGGTCTCCAATTACATCCAGGTTGTTGCAAAAGGTATTTCATTTTTTTATGGTTGAGTACTACTCTATGGTGTACGTATACCACATTTTATTAATCCACTCATGAACAGATGGGCACTTGGGTTGATTACTCATCTTTGTGATTATGAATTGTACTGCAATAAACATTCTAGTGCAAGTGTCTTTTCACCACATAAACAGAAGCAAAAACAAAGACCATATGATCATCTCAATAGATGCAGCAAAAGCACTGGACAAAATTCAGCACCCTTTTATGATAAAAACTCTCAACAAAATAGACATAGAGGGAACATACCTCAAAATTTTAAAAGCCATATATGACAAACCCACAGCCAACATCATACTGAATGGGGAAACGTTGAAAGCATTCACACTCAGAATAGCAACAAGACGAGGATGTCCACTGTCAGCACTTCTATTCAACATAGTTTTGGAAGTCCTAGGCAGAGCAACAGGCAAGAGAAGGAAATTAAGGGTATCCAAATGGGGAAAGAAGAGGTCAAGCTATTGCTCGTTGTTGATGATATGATCTTATATCTAGAAAACCCCAAAGATTCTATAAAGAGACTACTGGAATTGATAAATAAATTCAGCAAAATCTTGAGCTACAAAATCAATGTACACAAATCAGTAGTATTCCTATGCACCAACAACAGTCAAGCTGAGAATCATATCAAAGACTCAATACCTTTCACAATAGCTACAAAGAAAGTAAAATACCTAGGGATATATTTAACAAAAGAAATGAAAGATCTCTACAAAGAGAACTATGAATCACTGAGGAAGGAAATTGCAGATGATGTAAACAAAGGGAAAACCATACCATGCTAACAGATGGATATACTCGACATGGTTAAAATATCCATACTACCCAAAGTGATTTACAAATTCAATGCAATCCTCATCAGGATACCAACATCATTTCGGCAGATCTGGAAAAAATAATTCTATGCTTTATTGGGAACCAGAAAAGAGCCCAAATAGCCAAAGCAACCTTAAACCAAAGGAACAAATCTGGAGGCATCATTTTACTGGACTTTAAGCTATACTACAAGGCTATAGTAATAGCACAAAAATGGAGACAAAGACTAATGGAACAGAACAGAGAACCCAGATATAAAACCATCCACATACTGCCATCTCATCTTTGACAAAGTAGATAGCAATATACACCTGGGAAAAGAATCCCTATTCAATAAATGGTGCTGGACAAATTGGATAGCCACATGTAGAAGATTGAAACAGGATCCATATCTTTCACCACTCACAAAAATTAATTCAAGATGGATAACAGACTTAAATCTAAGACATGAAACCATAAGAATTCTAGAAGAAAATGTTGGAAAAATTCTTTTAGATATCAGCCTAGGCCAAGAATTTATGAAATAGACCTCAAGGACAATCACAGCAAAAATAAATAAATGGGACTTGATTAAATTAAAAGACTTCTGCACAACCAAGGAAACAATCAACAGAGCAAATAAACAACCTACAGAACAGGAGAAAATATTTGCATGCTATACATCTGATAAAGAGCTAATAACTAGAATCTACAAAGAATTCAAGCAAATCAGCAAGAAAATATAAAACAACCCCATTAAAAAGTGGGCAAAAGACATGAACAGAAGCTCTTCAAAAGAAGATACACTAATGGCAAATAAACATATGGAAAAATCCTCAACATCACTAATCATCAGAGAAATGCAAATCAAAACCACAATGAGATACCACCTAACCCCAGTGAGAATGCCTTTTATCAAAAAGTCCCCAAATAATAGATGCTAGCACACATGTGGAGAGAAAGGAACACTCATACACTGTTGGTGAGACTGAGAAGTAGTGCAACCTCTATGCAAAATAGTATGGAGATTTCTCAAAGAGCTAAAAGTAGACCTACCATTTGATCCAGCAATCTCACTATTGGGTATTTACCCAAAGGTAAGTAAACTTTACGTTGTTACTCAATACCTGTGATCAAAGAGCCAGACTGATTTTTTCCTAGTAGGTGGCAGAATCATACCAAAACGGCAGGGTGCTAGTAACAAAGTATTCAGAGGCAACTTAGCAAATTTTCCTGATATCCCAGTTTATCTCAGCTTATCCCTAAACTTTTGTTCTAAAAACAATTTGTCCAGAGAACCTGTTTGGTCCAAGCACTCAATGATGGGTAAAAGCAAGGAATTTATGTAAACATACTTCAAGAAACAAGGAGGAAATTAATATCATGAAACAAGGTGAATTAAGAATACACATCAGAAAACTATGCCACAAATCAGTTGGAGATTATGATCAAACATCTTTATGAAAGTCAAAGAATTTAAATGAAAAATAGCCTCCCAGGGGAAAAAAAGAAAAGCAGAAAGAAAAAACATAAAAGCTTGGGAGAATATGATTTATTTTTAGAAAGGACATGAAATGGTAGAGAAAACGAACACATAATAAAGTGAAGTTCCCATTAGAAATAGTAATTACTAAAGAAGAGTCACCGCTGACATGGATGATGAGAATTGGAGTCTCGGCCAGTTGTGAAAGAAAAAAAAGGAGTCAAGAATATAAAGGAAAAGCCTTTAGAAAATTGAGCCTACTAAAAAGGAAAATAACTAGGTTCCTTTTTTTACTTGCTAAAGGGTAAATGTTAATGACAGAGGACAGTTAAAAGAGAGCAGCCGCTGTGTCCTAAAGAAGATAACCAAAAATCAAACAGGAAAAATTCAAACATAAAATAGAAGACTCCCATAACAGTAGTTTAAGGAGCTAATCAATTAATTAATTTAATTAATAAAGAACTACACCAAGTCCCAGGAAAACAGCTCAATATAAAACAGTTCTCAAAAACCTTTCCAGAAAAAATGTATTTTACAAACTAAATCAGTCATCTAAGAAAATAACAAAGATCATTAAAAAGAAGGGAAATGACTCAATATAATATATTGACTCAATATAATATAATATACTGACTCAATATAAATGTAAAAGTAAGTGTAAATATGTGTGAAAATTATTGTTATATTTCACAATATAAATATTAATAAGAATGACAATGCAGAAATAATAATCCAATGAGCAAAACAGGGAGAAAAGTTGGAAAAAAATGATAACTAAAAAATATTCAAAGAAATATTTGTAGAAAAATTTCCAAAATTCAAGCAAAACATTATTACAAAGACTGAAAATTTCTCTGAACCAAAAGGAGGATAAATAGATGTAAATTAACTCTTACTGTAAAAGGCCGAGAATTGCCAAGACACTATTAAAGTCCTTGTTAGATATAGTAATTTTCAAAACTGTCTTACCGGCCAGGGAGAGATAAATAACTAATGAAGCAGAATAAAGAGACCAGAAACAAACCAACCGTATATAGAAACCTGGTATGTAATAAACTAGTAAGACAAATCAATGGGTAAAAGAGGGATTATTCAATAAAGAGTGCTGGAAAAATTGTTTATTCATATGAAAAAAATTAAATGGAACCCTACTTCACAGAACTCTCACCTATTAATTCCAGATAGATCAAGGAATTAAATGCGAAAAGCAAAACTTTCAAACTTTTACAAGTTTATAGAGGACTCTGGTTTCTATTCTGACATGTAAAAGGCTTGGAAGTCATCACTTCCATCCTCACAACAAGAAAAAAGCTGAACAAACTGAGCATCAACAATGTTTCTTGGACCCATTATAGAATTGAGGTCACAGGAAAAACCACCACTTGAAATCTGAAGAGAAAGGTGAATAAACCAAAATCAGCTTACCTGAAGCAATAGCAGTTGGAGTCATAAACTGGGAGGAAAACTTAAATGGCAACTTTGACAAATCGAGGGAGGCAGGGTATAGATTAGTGCAAGAATGAGAAATCCTGAGGGCAGCAGTCAGGGGGTCCCCACACTTTCACTGGTGTTACCTCCAGGAACCCCACCAGGATTTCATGCTGAGAGTCAAGAAACACTTTTGTTTCTAGCTGTGGGAAAAGAAAAGTAAAGCATTTTCAGTATACTCAAAGCATTCTCCGTAACAAAAGCTTACTTAGCAAGAAAAAGAATTCACCAAATCCCTGCCAGATGTGGGAGAAAGGAAATTGGCTCACTCTACCCCAGTGCCCAGTGTCTCACGTAGGGGGCTATTTAAGGACTTGATTTATAGGGTCTATGCAATCCCAATCAAAACACCAGCAGGCTACTTTGGGATATTGACAAATTGATTTTAAAGTTTATATATAAGTGAGAAGACTCAGAACAGACAACACAATATTGAAGAAGAACAAAGTCAGAATTGCCTGTGATGGTTAATTTTAGATGTCAACTTGACTGGATTAAGGAACACCTGGAGAACTGGAAGCATTTTGGGGGTGTGTCTCTCTGAGAGAGTTTCCAGAAGAGATTGGCATGTTGTTTGAGTGGACTAAGTGGGGAAGATCTTCACTCAATGTGGGCAGGTATAGTCCAATCAGCTGGGGGCCAGGGTAGAACAAAAACAGAGGAAAAGTCAATTGATCTCTCTCTCTCTCTCTCTCTCTCTCTCTCTCTCTCTCTCTCTCTCTCTCTCTCTCTCTTCTCTGGGGCTGAGGTAAATTCTCCTGCCACTGGACATCACAACTCCAGGCTCTCTGGCCTTTGGACTCCAGGAGTTGTGCTAGTGGCCCTTGAGTTCTCAGCCTTCAGGCTTGGACTGGGCCATGCTACCAGCTTCCCAGGGTCTCCAGCTTGTAGACAGCCTGTTGTGGAACTTGCTGGCCTCCATAATTATGTAATCCAATTCCCCTAATAAGTCCCCTCTCATATATCTACAGCTATATATATTTATATATCTAAATATCTATAAATATTTATATAGAGATATAAATATATATTTACATAGATAGATATAGATTTTATTGGTTCTGTCTTTCTGGAGACCCCTGACTAATACAATACCCAACTTCAAAATGCACTATACGTCTACAATAATCAAGACAGTGTGTCATTGGTGAAAAAATAGCCATACAGACCAATGGAACAGAATGGAGAGCCCAGAAATATACCAATACAAATATGGTCAATTGATCTTTGCCAGATAAGTGACGGCAAAGGCAATTCAACGGAAAAAAAAGATAGTCTTTTAGACAAATGGTGCTGAAACAATTGGACATCCATATGCAAAAAAAAAAAAAGAAAGGAAAGAAAGAAAGAAAGAAACAAAGAAACAAAGAAAGAAACAAAGAAACAAAGAAAGAAAGGAAAAACTTAAACACACAGACCTTACACCTTTCACAAAAATTAGCTCAAACTGGATCATAGCCCTAAATATAAAGCACAATGTGTTAAAACTTCTAGGAGAAAACATATAGGAAAATCTAGGTGACCTTGGGTTTGGTGATCAGTTTTTACATACAACATCAAAAGCATAATCCCTGAAATAAAAATAAAATGGATAAAGTAAAATGTATCAAAATTGAAAATATGTGATCTTCAAAAGACACTTTTAAGAGAATCAAAATGTAAGTCACAGAGAGCAAGTATTTGCAAAACACATATTTGACAAAAGGCTTGCATCTGAAATATACAAAGAATTCTTAAACTCAAGAATAATAATTTTCTAAAAACTCAATTAAGAAATGGGCAAAAAATCAAACAGATACTTCACCAAAGAAGATACATAGATGGCAAATAAGCATGTGAAAAGATGTTCATCACCATTTGTCAACAGGAAATTGCAAATTGAAACAGTGATTACCACTACATACTTATTAGAACGGCTAAAATCTAAAACCTGGCAACACCAAATGCAGTGAAGATGTGAAGTAACAGAAATTCTCATTCATTTTTGATGGGAATGCAAAATATTACAGCTACTTTGGAAGACAGGCTGGCAGTTTCTTACACAGCTAAGTGTAATTTTACCATATAATCCAGCAGTCACACTCCTAGATATTTACCCACATGAGCTGAAAACTTACTTCCATAAAAAACCTGCACACAAATGTTCATAGCAGTTTTACTCATAATTTCCGAAAGTGAGAGATGACGAAGATGTCCTTCAACAGGTGAATAGATAAATAAACTGAGGTACATACATACAATGAAATATTATTCAGTGATAAAAAGAAATGAACTATCAGACTATGAAAAGACATGGAGAAACCTTAAATACATATTGATAAATGAAAGAAGCCAATCTAAAATGGCTACATACCATATGATCCCAATTATGTGACACTCCAGAAAAGGCAAAACTGTAGAGACAGTAAAAGATCAGTGGTTGCGGTGATTTTGGGGAAAGGAGGCTGAACAGGTGGAGCACAGGGGATTATTAGGGCATTGAAACTATTCTTTATGATACCGTAGCAGGGGCTACATGATACTACATGCATTTGTCAAAATCCATAGAACTGTACAGAGAGTTAATTCTAATGTACAGTTGACCCTTGTACAATAGGAGGTTAGGGGTGTTGACTCCCCACACAGTTGAAAATCTGCTTATAACTTTTGATTCCTTGTAAACTTAACTACTTACTAATAGCCTACTGTTGACTGGAAGCTTTACTGATAACATAAACAGTCAATTAACACATATTTTGTATACCATACATATTATATACTGTATTCTTACAATAAAGTAAGCTAGAGTAAAGAAAATGTTATTAAGAAAATCTTGTGGCCAGGTGAGGTGGCTCAGCCCTGTAATACCAGCACTCTAGGAGGCTGAGGCTGGTGGATCATTTGAGCTCAGGAGTTCGATACCAGTCTGAGCAAGAGCGAGACCCCATCTCTACTAAAAATAGAAAGAAATTAGCTGGACAACTAAAAATATATAGGAAAAATTAGCCAGGCATGGTGGCGCATGCCTGTAGTCCCAGCTACTCGGGAGGCTGAGGCAGGAGGATCGCTTGAGCCCAGGAGTTTGAGGTTGCTGTGAGCTAGGCTGATGCCACAGCACTCTAGCCTGGGCAACAGAGTTAGACTATGTCTCAAAAAAAAAAAAAAAAAAGAAAGAAAAGACAGAAGAAATCATAAGGAGAAGAAAATATATTTACTATTCATTAAGTGGAAGTGGATCATCCTAAAGGTCTTCATCCTCATTGTCTTCACACTGAGTAGGCTGAGGAGGAGGAGGAAGAGGAGGGGTTGTTCTTGCTGTCTCAGGGCGGCAGAGGTGGAAGTTCAACTATAAACTATGAACTTCAGTTAGCAA